>CAUYRT010093701.1:0-52177 GCA_963574885.1 Lepilemur ruficaudatus
ACTCCTTCTCATATTACCCTGCTGCAAGCAAGCCGTTATCACAAAAGCATAACTGAGCGGTTAGCAGGCAAGCAAGCTTCACTAGAATGCAGAAGTCTGTTTTGCAATTGAGCCCTGTGTATAGTTTTGGTCCCTTACAGATGGGGTCTCGCTTTTGCTCAGGCTGGTTTCAAATTCCTGACCTTGAGCGATCCGCCCGCCTCAGCCTCCCAGAGTGCTAGGATTACAGGCGTGAGCCAACAGGCCCAGCCTCTTACAATGTTTTCAAATGTTTTAACATGCTGGGATTATGGTCTCAGTATAGAAATGAATTCCAGGAAATAGTAACATGCTAACTTGCTATTCAGCTTCTTATTGCTTGTAGCAATTACATACAAGCAACATATGATTAAATACTGCAGCATTTAAGAGGAATGAAAGTTAATTTTAGTAAATTTTTAAGTGAATTATAATATACATATAGAAAACTGCAAAATGTGGAGCTTGATGAATTTTCACAAAGCGTATAAGCCCATGTAAACAGCATGGATCATGAATACATTATTAGTTCTAAAAGAAGTTCTTCTTGTGTTGCCTCTCAACCACTACACCCCCCTCTGACTTCAACTGTTACAGATGAGTTTTGCCTGTTCCTTGAAATTTATGTAAATAGAACCATATGGTATATACTCTTTTATGTCTAGTTTCTTTTATTTAACATCTTTTTAAATTTTATTTTCTTCATTTCTTGTTCAATATTTTGTGAATTTATTAATGTATTTTGCATGTAGCAGTTTTTTCATTTTCATTGGTGTATAATGTTCTATTTTGTGAATATACTATAACTCATTTATCCATTCTGTTGGTGAATGACATTTTTTGTTTCTGGTTTTGGACTATTACAAATAGTGCTTCTATAAACATTTTTGTCCATACTCTTCAGTACATATATGTATGCCTATCTATGAGTATAGACTAGAAGTAAAAATATTGGGTCATAGGGTATGAGTGTGTACAGTTTTAGTAGGTACTGCCAAACAGTTACATAGAGGTTGTACCATTCTAAACTCTCACCAGGAGTATATGAGCATTCCTTTTGCTCCATAATCTCATCAACATTTGATGTTGTCAGTCTTTTTAATTTTAGTCAAAGTGGTGGGTGGGTAATATCCCAGCTGTGAGTTTGAATATGAGGCTAGAACATCATAGGCAGTGAGGACTGCACGTGTAAAATTTAGTAATTATATAAAACATGGCTTATTTATCAAATGATAAGAAATTTAGTATGTCTAGAAGATAGATTATGTTGCATGGGAGAGAGGTAAGAGAGGGAGGACCAGGGGAAGGATGAGAAGTGAATGCAGATGAGGATGAGAGTTGGTTTGGATTTTATCCCAGACAAACTGCAGAGAAGTTGACTTTCAACCAAGAAGTGGCAAAATCAGATTTGGTTTTTAGGAAGATGACTCTGTAGGAGCTTGGAGGACAGATTAGTAGGAGAGAGATCAGAAGATGGAAATATGTTAATAGATATAAGGCTTGGCCAAGGTGTGGTAGCAGAGATGGTGCCAGATATGGAGCTACTCTGACTTATGGTCAAGAGATCTTGGTGACTATGAAGGGTAGGGAACTGGCAGGTTGTGGCAAACAACTCCAAAGTTTATAGTTTGAGAGACTAAATAATGGCCATGCCATTAACTGATGTAGGAAATACGACAAGAAAAAGGTTTGGTGGTAGCAAATAATAAATTAAACTTATTGAGTTTGAGATACTAGCAGAATAAGTAGTTAGAGATATCCAGGAAGAGTTGAAAATATGTGTGCGGAACTCAGGAAAGAGGTCAGGGCTACAAATATACATCTGAGAATCATCAGCATGTAGAAGATAGTTGAAGCCACAGGAATGGATAAAATCATCCATGGAGAGGAGGTAGAGGAAGAAGAGAATAAGTCCAAAGAATTAACCCAAAATATCTGGAACTCTTAAGAGAGGAACAGGAAAACGAGCTCATGAAGGGGGAATTTTTTCACTACTCCTGTCTGTGGTTTCTAAGTTTTCTACAATAATATTATTTCTTGGGTAATATAAAATTAAACTGAAAAGAAAGAACTACTATGAGAGGTAGGAGGGAAAATAGGAAAAGGTTGTGTTAGGAAGTTAGAGGAAGAGAGGGCTTTAAGAAGTTAGGGGTGTGCACAGTTTTATAAGATGCATAAAATGAAAATAAACCATGTGATTTGTTAATTTCCATGGACAGGGTCAGTAGAATGGCTTTTCTTTTGTCCTTTGCTTTTATCCAAATGATATATGTACATCACAGGGTAAAAAAACCCTGGAGTACATGAAAGCTTTTCAGTCTTTTCTCCCTGCCCATGTCTATTCCTCAGAAGCAACCATGTTTAACTGTGTTTTTTTTACTTGTGAAAAATCCTAAATATGTTTGAGTATTATCTACTTTATATGATGACTATCGTGGTGAGCAGGATAATTCTCAGATGGCCTCCGAGGTTGCCTCCCCATGGTGTTCACACTCTATATCATCCCCTCATCTTGAGGGTAGGTGGACCTGTGGATATGAAAGGTATGAAGGGCTGTCACTCCAACTGATTACTAATCAGTTGACTTTCAGTTAATGCAAAGGAGATTATCCTGGGTGGGCCTGGTTTATTCAGGTGATCCCCTAAAGAAGAACTGAGCCTTTCCAGAAAAGGATTCTCCTACCAGCCTTGAAGAAGTAAGCTGCCATGCTTATGAAAGAAGAGAGCCACACGGTTAGGACCTGTGGGTGGTCTGTAGTAGTGTCCAGTGATATCTCGCTGACAACTAGCAAGAGAATGGGGACTTCAGTCATAACACCTGCAAGGTAATGAATTCTGCCAACAACCAGACAGTTTGAAAAAGGATCCCAAGTCTCAGATAAGATGAGATCCCTGGTTGACAGCTTGATTTCAGCATGGTGAGACCCTGAGCAGAAGAAGATCTGGCTAACCCGTAGCCAGACACCTGATCTACAGAAACTGTCAGATAATAAATTTGTGTTGTTTGAAGCTGCTAAGTTTGTAGCAATTTGTCATGTGCCAATAGAAAACTAATAAAGCTTTAAACTTCCAACTATAAAAAAATTTAATTTATTTGCTTTATTTCTACTTTATGTCCCTTCTCATTATTTATAATAAATGTTATATTAATTTTAGTTCTTCAAATGGTTAATTTTGATTGTTTAATCTTTAGTGCTCCTGTTGATTGTTCTTGATTCCTGTTGATGTGAAAGGAAGATATTAGCAATTTTACTCTTCTTTCTCTCCAGCTGCTACCTTTCACTTAGAGTGAGACTGCTGGTGGGAGAAACTTGGCTCCAATTTGGGTTATCTGAGGATGCAGCTGCACAAGCACCTGTTCAGAGTGAATTCTTATGGGTGACAGTCCATAAGCAATGTAAAGTCAATAAAATGGGATATATGCTTTTGCTAGTTGATGAAACTCAGGGATGCTCCACTCTGCCAATGAATCTGTCATCTGAGATGCTCAGAGGAGACAAGTAAAAGCTGCTAGGAAAAGGCTAAGGGAAATTAAGTCTAGGAACTGTGCTTAGGCAGCTAAGGGATAATTTAAGTTTATCTGATGTCAAGAGACTTAGTGAAGCTTAATTGAATGTTGAGAGGATAAGAAGTAACAGCTCCATTAATTGGAAACTACCAGCATCATTGGATTTTCTGATCCTCTTCAATCTGCTTGTATCATTTGCTGTTGTATCATTTGCTGTTAAAGAAGCCACATTTTACAGAGATCTTTGGAAGCATAGTAGTAATGTCCTGCAACACCACCTTCTATGTATTCCCAGTTATTACCATTACAAGTCTTTTATATGACCAAAATTGTGTTTTGGGTTTGGTTTTAGGTTGAGTCTAAAAGTTGAAAACCATTAACAGCATTTCCAATGTTATGACTATATCATTGTTTGTGAATTGCGAGTAGAAGAAACCAAGTTTAGATAACTAAAGCAAAAGAGATTTTTTTCTTTTTTGGCAGGGGGAAGGATCTCAGAGAGATCCTGGAGTTGTTGGAAAGTTTAGAGAACCAGGCTCAGAAGGTAAATTCACTAAAGTGAATTCATGGTAGATATAAGTCCTAAGGTAAAGAATTTGATAGGATCCAACTCCAGGCCGTGGGAGGAATGGGAGGACAGGTGAAGGAAGAATCTGATTGCTCAGTGGGACTCTAGGGATTTCTTTGACTTCCATCAGGGGCTGGGGCAGGGCACCTTAATGGCAGTTCCACTGAGACTGGACCCCATGAAAGAGAAACATTTCCTCAAAGGAAATGGAGGAATTGTTGGGAAGGATGCCTGGATGCCAGGCAGCGAAAAAACAATGCCGAGGATCACATGCTGTCTAATATTTATTAATGTTAGCCTAAGGAGAATCTAGGTCTTTTCAGGACCACAAAGGCCTAATTGAAAAAGGATATGTGGGGAAGGAGGGATGCCATCAAACACTAGGCTAGACTAAAAAAGTAATGTCTCTGTTCCCTAAGCTAGATCAGAAAAGCACCTATAAAGATAAGTCTGGGAGTTTAGACCTTTCTGCTTTAAAATGGTTATGTTCCAAGTAGTGAAAGAAGATGAGAGAGGATTTCAAAGTATTTCTGCTTGCCTACAAAGTTTCTTACATCTTGTTCAATTAATTTCAGATTCAGCAGTCAGAATATTATTAAAATATTATTTCTCTTAACATATGCCGACATAATCAATCTCGTCTATCTCTGATTAAATAGAATATGAGACATGTTCTGTCTTATTCTCCAACTGCTCTCTGCCCAGACACCAGGCAGAGGGCAGAGAGCGCTCATTATTTGCGATCAGACTGTTCGTCCTTTGTTGTAGTGCTCTGTTTTCAGATTGCAGAAAGAGCTATTTGGATTGAGAAATCCTCTTCTTCAAGGTACAAAATATACAGGAAACTACTTTCTGAATTTCTTGTTTTTTCTAGCTAGGTTTTTTCTAGCTTTACTGGGACAATTAAAGCCGATAATTGGTAATTGCTTTGCTACTTCAGTAGGAAAATTTTCTTGCCTCAATTAACATGAAAGTGGATTTCTTGGCTGTAATTTGGATGGCTGTATCTGTTCTTCACTTAGTTTGTCAGATCTTTGGTATAAGATTCTTTAGAAGGAAAGTAGATATCAAAGAGGGAGAAGCCTGCTTTCAGAGTTGTGAACATTCGATGGGGATGTGGTTGTGTTGTATGTCTGAGAATTGTTTACCATAAAGATAATATGATTGACTTTGCTATCATAACTTTAAAAAATAATTAGTCAACTGCCATTTGAGAAAGGAAAATATTCTCAAATTAGATTTTTCTTCCCTATTAAAAATGGAAATGTTTTGTAATTGCTCAAGAAAAATGAAGCATGTATGATTTCTTTAGGCAGATGCAAACCTAGAGGCAGAAGACGAAGTAGTTTTGTCTAATTGTGCTCATTTGAAAATAAGTAAAAGCTTAGTAAAATAATGCCTGACTGGATTTTAATATTCTAGGTTTTTCAGCTTTATAATTCAACTTAAAGTGCCCTTGTAGAAATGTGTTTCAGTGATTTGGGGGGAAAAGAAAAAGTTCTTTTGGGCATGAAATAAGAGAACCCATTCCTTCTTTAGCTACTCCCTCTCACTTTCTCTTTCCTGAGCCAATTTTTTCTTTTCCCTTCAGAGAAAACTGAAGGTCATCTATAATTTCCCTTTCTGTCTCATCTTCCACAGTGATCAATGTCCTCATAAATATCTCTGGAATCCACCCCATTCTTTCCATTCCTACTGTCCAAGCTCAAACTCCCGTGATTTCCTTTGGTGACAGCCATGACAGTTTCCAGGCTCAACTTCTTACATCTGGATCCACTTTTTTCATTGGTACCAGAGTTCTTGTTCAAAATGCAAAACTTACTTGCTTAAAATCCTTCAGTAATTCCATCTCAGTTGTGAAATGAAATCCAAATTTCGTTTGGAACATAAAGCCCTCCTTGATATATCTCCTGTGCACTTCTCTATCTTTCTCACTGACCACTCCTACCCACATATATTTTGGCAACACTGAACTTTTTGTAGTTTCTCAAATGCTTCCTACTCTTCAAAACCTTTATGTCTTTTCCTGTTCCCTCTGATGTAATGTCCTCATTGTTCCCCTAGGATACTTTTGTTGAGACATTCCTTCTCTTTGTTGCCTTCTGATACTCCCAGCAGAATGAATCACCCTCTATCATATTACCTTTGCATACACTGTATTACCCCTCTTTGTATCACCTTTATATATGCTTTTTATTTAGAACTGACTATACCATTTTATAATTATTTGTTTTCTCCTCTGTTTTCCTATTTGTCTCTCAGTTTCTTGAAAGGAGAGGCTCTGGGTTAGTAACTAGTTCAGGACCTGTTATGAATAAGGTGGGAATAATTGTAGAACTGAACAGAATTCCTAAGCAATGGCTTGAGTTTTGTTTTCAAACAATACTGACAATCATTTTCTAATAATAATAAAGCTGCCATTTTTTTCTCCAGTGTCAGACACTTTTCTGGGTTCTTTACATTCCTTGTTCCTAATCTGTGGAAAAAATAATTGTAATAAAAGGTAACACTCTTGCATTTAACAAAGGAGGAAATTGAGTCTAAATTGTTAAGTAACTTTCCTGAAACTACATTGCTGTTAAGTGGCAGGGCCAAAAAAAAAAAAAAAAAAAAATCTAAGTTAAATCTGTTTGATTTCCAAATCCATGTTTTCTCTGCATCATAGTTCCCTTTTCCTCCCTTGGTCATTTGAGTCATTTGAATCCTAATTCTTTAGGGGCAACAATACACCTAGTACAGCATTGAGTATGGTATACAAAACATATTAGTAATCTATTGCTGTGGAACAAATTAATTACAAATTTAGTAGCTTAAAACAACATTCGTTATCTGACAATCCTGAAGGTCAGGAATCTAGGCACAGTTTAGCTGGGTGCTCAAGGTCTCTCATAAGATTTGAGTAAAACCGTCGGCCGGGCTGCCAGCTCACTTCCAAGCTCACTCGTGATTGTTGGCAGAATTCGGTTCCTCACAGGCTTTTGGATTGAGGACCTCAGTTCCTAGCTGGATATTGGCTGGAGGCTTCACTTAGGACCTTGCCAGTTGGGTCTCTGCAGGATAGCCCTCATCATCTGGGTGGTTTCTCTCAGAATGAGAAAGAGAACAAGAGAGAGAGTGAGCACCCATGACAGAAGCCACAATCTTTGTAATGTAATCTTGGAAGTGACATGCCATCACTTCTGCCATATTCTATTCAGTCAGTATTTCAGCCCACATTCCAAGAGAGGGGATTACATAGGGATGTTAGTGCTAAGAGGTAAGGATCACTGGGACTTATCTTAGAGGCTGCTGCCATCTGCACAAAGTAAATTAAAGCTTTTACTTTTAAGGGCAGAATATAATACCACAGAACGATGTATTTATTAGAAAGACCTGAGACTAGGACTGAGAGAGAACACAATCAGAGGAATGGAATGGAATTTCATTATAGATTTCATTCTATAGCATGGATTCCACAAATCCAAATGAAAGTTGGAAAAAAGCCCCTTTAGAATGGAAAGCTACAAAGCTATATCTGAGAAAGTGTGATAATGGCAAAGCTTTGCTAGAATAACATACTGTTGGCTCTACCGTGTTGTATGTAATTCAGAGGCATAACAGAACAGCTGTACATAATTTTTTTTTAAAAAACAATCCCGTTAAAGCTGTTTAATATGTCTGTATCCTGCATGTGGCCAAATTACAGCAATAGACCTACTTTTATATGCACTGTTATCTATGAAGTTCCATCTCTCATCTAATGCTCACTTAAGACACAAAAGATGTTGATGAGCAAATGAATGGAGTGGCCCAAATGTATTTTCTTTAGGGGTTTTCTTTCTTTTTTAAAGTTAGGCATACCACTAAAAGGCTGGGTGCATCTGGTGAATTACAATTAGCAGATCAAGAAGTTGTGGAATAATTTTGTAGATTTAAAAATGAGGACTGCATATCAAATACAGTTTCATCTGTATAGTTTTATAGTACTATGTGGTATATTTTGGCAATGGATTGACAAAGTCTAACATTTTATTGTTGGTAAATATACTGTATAAGTTTATAAGGAAAACAAGGACAGATGGATTATTCCTACAGGTGCTAATGCTGAGAGTATGTGTAAAATAGAAACTTTGATGATTAGAAAATTAAAATATTATAAAGCTAGTGATTAAAAAATGCAAAGTAATATGTAGTTGGATTCAATGTATTTTTCTTTGAAGTTTTACTTTAATCTTAGAGATGTGACCCTAAATGAAGAAATTAGGGATAGACAGACATGTAGTTTAGTGGTTAAGAACATAGATATGAGGATTTCAGCCTGGCTTCCAAACTTTTGTTTGTGACATTGAATAAATTACTTAATTTCTCTGTGCCCCATCTTAAAATGGAGATAACTATATATGATTGTTGTGATGATTAAATTTATTCATATGTTAAATGTGTTTAGAAGAGTGCCATGCATTTTGTAAGTCTTATATAACTGTTTATGATGATGATGATGATTAGTATTATTATATTCTGTTGTTCTGTGTACCCCTAACAGACTATAATATCTGTTCATACTTAGCAATATGTTTGCCTACTAATAATTTCTCTGTGATTCACACTAGAGGCTTGGGTTACTTCAGGGATGAACATATCTAATTTAAAATGCCTTTATAATACTGCTGAGTATTAAAATTATCCAAATTATAGTTTTTAGAGTGATGTCAGTTTAAAACCTTATTTATTTTATTGTTTAATATGAACTTTGCATGTGTAGGCTGTAGAGATTCATTTGTAACATGTGACAACTTCTGGCAAATCAAAGAATCTGATTCAATGTTAAAATACTTTGATATGAAACTATAGGTTTTTAGTACACTAAACATTTTTTAGCTTATGATTTAAAGAAGCTAAAAGAAGCTTCTGATTTAGAGAAATTAGAACTGCTGTCCTCAAAATTGGATTTATGGGTGTACTAGTTTTCTAGGGCTACCATAATAAAATACCATAGGCTTGGTGGCTTAAACTACAGAAATTTATTCTGTAGGTTTGGAGGCTAAACTACAGAAATTTATTCTGTAGGTTTGGAGGCTAAAGTCCGAGATTAAGGTGTTGGCAGGTTTAGTTTCTCCTGAGGCCTCTCTTTTTAGCCTGCAGATAATTGCCTTCTTGCTGTGTCCTCACATGGTCTTTTCTACATCTATGTGCAGCCCTGGTATCTCTTCCTTTTAAAAGGACACCAGTGATATTGGATTAGGGCCTCTACTCTAAAGGCCTCATTTTAATTTAACCACTTCTTTAAAGACTATCTCCAAATATGGTAACATTCTGAGATACTGGAGGTTGGTACTACAACATATGAATTTTAGGGGGCACAGTTCAGTGCCCCATAACAGTGGGCATGTCATCAGAAATTAAAATTATCCAAATTATAATTTTTAGAACAATGTCAGTGACTCAAAAATGATAATGTTATTTGAAAAATAACTTTGGGTCAGAACTTTATTACCAAGAAACAGCTAATGCAATAATTATTTTAAGTAACAAATTATACCATCTTCTTTTCTTTTTTAATTTTTTCCTTTTTTCTTTTGTTTCTTTGTAACTTCATTTTATATACTGTTCATATAAAGCAAGTCAATAGTAATTAATTTTTCATTTTCCAAGCATTTATTGTACATCTTCTATGAGTCAGTCTGAAAAACTTCCTTTAGTATTTCTTTTGAAGCAAGTCTGCTAGCAACAGACTCTCGCAGTTTTTGTGTTTCTGACAGTATCTTTATTTCACCTTCATTTTTGAAAAATAATTTTACTGGATGTAGGATTCTTGGTTGAAAATTTTTTTTATTGTAGTACTTTGTATAATTCCACTGGTTTCTGTCCTACATTGTTTAAGCTGCACAGCCAGCTGTTAATCTTACTGTGGTTCCCTTGTATGTAATGAGTCATTTCTCTGTTATGACTTTTAAGACTTTCTCTTTGTCTTTTAACATTTTGCTATGATGTGTCTGAGAGTGGATCTCTTTGTGTTTATCCTTCTTGGGGTTTGTTGACCTTCTTGGATGTGTACATTAGTGTTTTTCATCAAATTTGGGAAATATTTATCCATTATTTCTTTGAATTTTTTTTTTTTTTGTCCCTTCTCTCTCTTCTCTCTTTTTGGTTCTCCCATTATGTGTTTGTTGGTGGGATTATTGGTGTTCCACATTTCCCTAAGGCTCCAGTTCATTTTTCTTCATTTTTTTTTCTTTCTGGGCATAATCTCTCCAGAATGCATAATCTCTATTGATCTATCTTCAGATTTGAAGATTATATTACCTGTCAACTCAAATCTACTTTTTGGCCTCTTTAGTTAATTTTTAAGCTTCCATTATTGTGCTTTTTAACTCCAGAATTTCTATTAAAAATAATTTGTCCTTTTATTGGTATTCTCTATTTGATTAGTCATTGTTATCATACTTTTTCTTAACCCTTTAAACATGATTTCCTTGATTTCTTTGCACATATTTATAGTAGCTGCTTTTGAAGTCTTTGTCTGCTAAGTCCATCATCTAAGTCCCCTGCAAAGATAGTTTTTATTGCCTCCATTTTTTTCTTGTATAGGTCATACTTTCTTCTGTTTCTTTACATGTCTCATTTTTCTTAAGAACTGAACATTTTAGATAATACATTGCAGAACTCTGGATATTGTTCTCTTCTCCTTTACTTTCTAAGAATTGTTGTAATTGTTTCTTTGATTGTTTATTTGTTAGTGACTTCTCTGGACTAAATCTATGATGTCTATTTTTTCTTGCAGTAGGTAGTATGTAATGTAACTGTTCAGATTTTTTTTCTTTATTTTTATCTCTTAGTCTGACTTTTTAGGGGATTCTCCTGAGTTCTCATAAGCCACTAATTAGCTAAAGGTTGTGCTGAAGCTCCAGTACTCAGTTAGATTTTTACCCTTTAGCATTGGACATGTGTGTGGCTTCTATCAGTACAGGTAGTTTACAGTTTTGCCCTACATTCAGCCATTGACGAGTAGCTCAGAGATTTTCTCTCTGGTTGCTACTGAGAAGGCAGAGCCTTGAGCATGCATGGTTTTCCAGATCACCAGGGATGAGTGTAATTTTATTTTTCAGTCTGGTTTCCTAGGAGTCCCACTAGGTTAGTGTAGCTTATTATTCAGTTGCTGTTTGATCAGAGTCGTATTTAATCCCCTTGAGCCAGTAAGGATTCTGCGTTATGCTTACAGATCTGATCTATGTGTTATTTGGGAAATTCTTTCACATCTTCCCCACATCCTACTCTGGTTACTCCTGAGTGAGTGCAGCATAGTATGTGCAAACAGACTTTCTGGGCCTCCAGGGGTGAGTGGCTCTTCTTGGCTGTCTCTTTTTCTGGTTCTCTCTGTTAAAACTGTGGCTGTTTTGTCATTTCATTTGTTACTACTATTAATAATATCATGGAGCTACCATCTCTCTCTTAATTGTTTATCACCAAAATCTTCATTGTTTCTGGCAATGCCCTTGGGAATGAATTTCTCCAGGCTCTGTACCAAGTGAAGTCATTCCTCTCAGTCAGAGCTTCAGAGCTCTCCATCCTTATTGCCTTCTTTTGCCCTTGGGCAGAACCTCTGTGCCACTGAACTGAAGCTGGAAGTAGGAACCTTCTTCTCCCAAGTGACATCCTTGCTGTATGTGTGGGCACTGGTGGTAGCCCATGGTCTCCTTGGCTTGTCCTTGTGAGATGGGGAAGGGGCAACACAGGTGCCAGTATTCTTAGCCTGTCATGCTGTGGTAGACATCTTTCCCTAAGAGTGGTAGATGAGTGTGGGATGGGAGTCCAGTCTTTTCAGCCATTCCTGCCCAGGGTAGTGCTTCTATAACATGGGCTAGGCATGGTGATAAGATACTGGCAGGATGAAATGATAGCCCTAGACTAGAAGCTTGGAGGAGCTAGGGGTGAAAACTAAGATTTCTAATGAGATAGCCCCTCTTTTTGGCCATAATCACCTGGATTAGAGCACCTGGAAGAGAACTTCTATTACATAGAAATAGGGCTGTATAGGATTAGGATGTGGTTTAAATGCCACAGACTTTCACTGTTTTTAGTGAGATTTGGTAGATTTTCCTAATTAAAAGCTTTTTCATTTCCTATGTGCTATTAGGACAATTTCCAGAGTTAAAATGTGTGTGTATGTATGTTCTCTTTTTAGTAATTTTTACCAGTTTAAATTATTGTTTTTCCAGGAAGAGGAGACACTGAATTCTTCACATCACCTTTCTGGAAGTCTCTCTAAAGACTTTACTTTGATTGTTTCAATTACATTCTGCATCATTAATTTCCATTGTCTTGTGTGGCAGAGTTAATTTTGGGAGAAAAATTATTATTCTCCATGGTATACATATGCCACATTTTATTAATCCACTCATGAATTGATGGGCATTTGGTTTGATTCCAGATAACAGCCCCATTGAAACAGATAAAATAACATTTTAAGGAAAAATAATTCTAGGAGGTGCAAATCTTTTCTTTTGAATGTACAGTTAAATGAAAATAAACAACTTACATAGTTTAGAAATAAATACAAAATATTTTAGCCTTTTAAAATATTTATGGGATAGCTACATATTCAATTAAAATAACCATTTAAAGTAGGTATAGTATATATTGTCTATAAATAATGGTCTATTACTCTGATGTACTATTAAATGTCACATTTTGAAATTCATTTATTTTCATATTTAATTTATCCTGACCTGCTTGCTCTGTTGCTGTGTCAATTTATCCTAGAGTAAGACAGGCTAATCTTTGTTTCTTAAATTCATATTAACTATTTGCTTGCAGAGTCCTAACCCTATATTTTTGTGTATACTTTTTTATTTTTTAAAGAGATTATTTTGTTCCTAACAACAGGCTACCAAGTAGGCTTGCTCTGTGTGTATGTGTGTGTGTGTGCACGCATGCATACTCACTCATGCATGCACATATGTGTGATGAGGTGGCCATGGGAAATGCAACTGTTTCTCCTCCAGACTTGTCAGAAATAGGACAACTGCATTTAATGTTAGTGAGAAATAGGTTGTGTTAGTTGAGACACAATTATGGATGCTTTGAAAGCCAAGAAAGATGTCAGATTATATGGAATGACCCACTGGAATTAGTAAACTACAAATAATTATTGAATGTTACTGTTTCCAATTGTCAAAGGTCATTGTGTGATTATGCCAATAGACTTGTATTTAATACTTACGCTAAGGTAATTGTTATAGCTTGAATTGTATCTCCACCCCTTGCAAAATGATGTGTTGGAGTCCTAACCCCTAGTACTTCAGAATGGGACCTTATTTGGAGGTAGGGTCATTATAGAAGTAATCCAGTTAAAATGAGGTCATTAACGTGGGCCCTAATCCTATATGACCAGTGTTCTTATAAAAGGGGGACATTTAGACACAGATCAACATGCACACAGGGAGAACACTATGTGAACATGAAGGCAGAGATTGGGGTGAAGTGTGTACAAGCCAAGATCTACCAAAGATTGCCAGCAAACCAGAAGCTAGGACAGTGGCATGGCACAGATTCTTCCTCAGAGTCCTTGGAATGTACCAACCCTGCTGACACCTTGATCTTGAATTTCTAGCCTCCCGAATTATGAGAGAATATATTTCTGTTGTGCAAGCCACTCACTTTGTGGTACTTTGTTACAGTAGCCCCAGGAAACTTATATAGTAACTTCTTATATTATGTTGCATAATTTAAAAAAATCCTTTTAAATGATTGTCAATGATGAACACATTCTGGGTTGTAAGTTCTGTTATTGTCTGTCAATGCTTTCAAGTCTTCCTTAAAATCTAAATTTCTTTGCTTTTACTCAAATGTTTTAACACTCATAGCATTGGTGTGGAAGATATGTAAGGGGTTTTTTTTGTGATCTTGGGGACAATATTTGGTACAATGAATATTTTGATTACTTTGTGTGAAATCTCTTAGAGTAACCATCATCTCTGCTTTTCCCTTAGGAAATGTTTGGGTAGGACTTACAACACCCTTATAATTGTGTAAGGGATAATTTTGAAAGATAAGTTATTGTGGCCAACACAAGAGCAATGATATATGATAGTTCTGTTTTTAATTTTTTTTGTTTTTTGCTCTCTTAAAATGATTTTATGGGTCAAGTGAGATTTTTTTCTTTAGAAATTATTTTGCAACTTGAATCACTATCACTTTAACTCACTCAGTTTGGGGATAAACCAAATTTGCTGAGCAAGATAATATAGTTATTTGTGCACACAATTGTAAGGGAAAGAATAAAGGGCTTGTAGCAGATGCTATGCTTACAAATGTCAAAAGTTTTCAGTGAGTCAATGACTTTAAAAGGTCGTACCATTTTATATTTCTACCTCTTAAACTCAGTAATAAAAGGATATGTGCTATACTTCCTACTCCAAATGCATTTGTTTCTCAATTTTCCATGTCAAAGAATAGCTTTACCATCTGCCACAGTTTCATGTCATTCCTTCAAACCCAAGCCTTTCCTCTCCCCTGATGTGTTTTTTAATCTTTAAGAGGTGTTATCACCAAGACCTCGGACTGTGGAGTTGTTTTATAATATTTGGCTAATATCGATATGAGTGATTGATTTAAAAAAACCCCTCAATGTCAGAAATAAATTTGGATAAGAATTATATGAACTCTGGGATCATTATTAAAATTCTGGTCAGCAATGTTCGTAATATTATGTTCATTAAAAAAAAAGAAAAAGAAAGGAAAAAAGATAAGATAAAAAAAAATTCTGGTCAGCATGACTTAGTAAGCAGATTATGCTTTTCTGCATGTCAATCAGGTCAAACCTGAATTGCTTTATACAAAAATCTCTATATCCCTGCTATGTTTGTGTACTTGATTTGTTACTGAGAGAAGAATGTTATAGTCTCCTACTGTGATTATAGATTTGTTTTTGCATTTCTGTCAGATTTTATAGCTTTTAAGACTCTGCCTAGAATTTCAAGATATATCTTGACTATATGCTTTATCATATAAAACATCCTAATTATATATATGTACCCACTTTAAAATACATTTTGACCTTTAATTTGTCTGATTTATTATATTTATTTTACTTTCTAAAAAGCATTTACTATCTTCATATTTTTATTCTGAGCCATTTTGTTTTTAGATGTGTTCTGGATAGATAGCTTATACCTGGCTTTAATAATGCAATATGAATTTCTACTTTTAATAGAGGAACTTAACTAATGTGCCACTTGTTGTCATTGTTGAGATGTCTGGAATTATTTTTGCCACGTTAGTTTACAATGTTTATACACTTTCAAATTATTTTTTCCTCTCATCCTCCCAAATTTCTATCCTTGCTTGTTTTTAAAAAAAAAATTGTGTCTGTTTTCTCTTCCTATGGGAAGTAAATTATACATCTTATTTCTTTAGACTTTAGAAGTTAACCTTTACTTTTTAAGTAAAGGTTTTAAGTAAAGGTTAAATTTAAACATTTTCTATTACTGTCTAAAGTAAATTAATAAATATTAAATATGTCTTTGCTGAACAAGGCAGAAACCCCAGGATTTTTTTTTACCGCGTCCTACCTCCTTCTCCCAGATTCTCCTTTCTATTTTGAGATCTTCTGAGATGTTAGTTACACATCATCATATTTAATATCAAAAATTACTTAGCTAATATCTTACCAGTTTCATTGCTGATAATTCTTTTTTACCATTTCTTAGATTAATTTTCTGGCATCCACATATTGTTTATAGAGGGTTTATAGGAGATTAAATTTCTTTATCATTGAAAAGTCTGTTTCCTTTGCCTTCATATTTAAATAATATTTTGACTTGACATAGAAATTTTTCAGGCTGAAAATAATTTTCATTCAGAACTTTGAAGATATTTCTCTAATGTCTTCTTGAATCTAGTTGTTGATCTGATGTGATATCCCCAATATGATTCTTGTTTTTTTAAGTAGGTAGTCCACCTCCTTTCTTCTCAAAGCTTTTGACCACTTTTGCTCTATCCTTGGTGGTTTGAAATTATATGAATAACCAGGTGTGGGTCTTTTTCATTCATCTTCCACAGTCCTTCAATTTTAAGACCAGCTGTAAGAGTTTGTTTTCCATTATTTTCTTCATTGTTTTCCCTGCTTCATTCTTTGTGTTCATTTCTTATAGAACTTTGATAGATGGAGGCTGAATCTTCTGGATTTATCTTTCATGTAGTTTACAGTTTTTATACTATTTATTTGGGAATAATCTTAAACTTAGAAAAACGTTTACGGGAACAGTATGAAGAGAACATCTGCATATCCTCCAGCCAGATTCAGAAACTGTTAACAACTTGGCCCCTTTGATTTATTATTCTCTCTCTGTCTTTATATGTGTGTGTATATATATATATATATGTATATATATTTTTTTCTGAATCATTTGGGTGTAAGTCAAAGAGTTGATTCCCTGTTACACCTAAACATTTTAGTATGTATTCCCCAAGAGCAAGTACATTCTTTTATATATAGAATTATATGAACTCTGAGATTATTATTAAAATTCTGGTCAGCAATGTTCATAATATTATGTTCATTAAAAAAAAACCAAAGAAAAAAAGGAAAAAAGATAAAAATATTCTGGTCAGCATGACATAGTAAGCAGATTATGCTTTTCTGCATGTCAGTCAGGTCAAACCTGAATTGCTTTATACAAAAATCTCTGTATCCCTGCTGATGTTTGTGTACTTGATTTGTTACTGAGAGAAGAAAGTTATAGTCTCCTACTGTGATTGTAGATTTATTTTTGCATTTCTGTCAGATTCTATATCTTTTAAGACTCTGCCTAGAATTATAATAGTTGACTCTGCCAACTTATAATACAATTAGCTAGAATCAAGAAAGTTAACATTGATATACTAGTATTATCTAATATGCATTTTTTATATATTCCATCTTTTCATTTCTTTTGTGGTACAGTTTGGGAATCTTTTATTGTTCCCTGTGTTCATTCTTTTTCAGCTCATCTATTGAGTTTTTATTTTTATAATCATATTTTTAGTTTGCAATATCTATAATGGATTCTTTTTTATAGCCTGGTTTTGTTTAATAAATACTATGTCTTATTTCACTAAGGTTATTTATTAAACTTCTTTTAAAATTACTTTATGTTTCCTCTATTAACTACTCTTACTTAGTTCATGTGTTCTTATTTCTTCTGTTGCATTTAGTGCTTCCTTTTCATTGTGTTATTTTTCCCTAAATGTTTTGGTGATTGTTGGCTGTGTGTTTATTTTTGTATGTGAGAGTCCCTATGGACTCTCAGTGAAGGCTGTGTCTGTTTACAGCTTTCTTTAGTTGTTGTGGGGAAGGGTGAGCTAGTAGCCAGTATTCTGGCTGTGGATATTTCCTTTTCCTTCTATATGTTGCCAGGACCTGAGGCTGTGATTTGCCTCTGCAAGCCATGCATTAATACTCGATACTCTTGACAGAGATGACGACTTTGCTGTGTGTTGCTTGGCACTGTAGTAGAAGGGGAGGTTGTGTAAGTTTTCTATGACTTCAATAGCATCAATAATAAAAACATACCATTAAATTGGTATTAACTGATCAACACTTAAGTGCACATATAGTAATAACATTCATTGGGTGTCGGGCAGATGGGAGGGGGAGGGAGGAAAGGTATATGCAGACCTAATGGGTTCAGTGCGCACTGTCTGGGGATGGACACGCTTGAAGGTCTGATATGGGTGGGGCAAGGGCAATACACTTAACCTAAACATTTGTACCCCTGTAATATGCTGAAATAAAAAAAATTAAAAAAAAATAAAAACAGCTCCAAAACTTAGTGGCTTAATAAAACAGCACATTTATTTAGCTGACAATTTTGTGGTTCTACTGGGTGGTTCATCTGATCTGGGTTGGCTCTGCTTTTCTCTGCTGATCTTGCTAATGCATCTGTGACCAGCAAGTGGTTCTGTAGTTCTGTTCTACAGTGAGTTGGTAGGTTGGTTGGGGGCTGGCTGATCTCAGATGGCCTCAGTCACGTATCTGTGTGTGTTGAACACCTTGGTTCTCCTCCACAAGGCCTCTTATCCTTTAGCAGGCCAGCTGGGACTTTTTCACATGGTGGTCTCAGGGTTCTAAGTGCAAGAAGAAAACAGGATTTTCAAACCCTCTTTCATCACCATTTGCTAATGTCCCATTGGCCAAAGCAAGTCAAATGGCCAACCCAGATTCAAGGGCAAGGGAAATAGGTTCCACTTATTGATGGGTGGAGCTGCAACATCACATTATGAGGGTGTGCACACATGGAGGGAAAAAATTTGTAACCATCTTAACAGTCTATCACCTGTTGCTGGCCCATGTGGCTGGCCCACCTGGCTGCAGTAAATGTGGTTCTCCAGGCAATAACCGGAACAATTCCCCAGGTCTCCTTCTCCCACTTGACAGTTTGCCAACTTCCAAGCTTGGGCACCCCTGACATCTCTCAGTCTTCTTTCAGATTGTCTTTTCTATGTTTGGGTCACGCTTTCCTTCACACTTCCAACTCCATCTGTCTTCTGCTTTTAGGGTTTCTTTGTTATTCCTGACATCTTGATGGCACTTGTTCTTATTCTCTATGCCACATATAAATTTTTTCTTTTTTAAAAATAATATTTAAAAAATTCTAGGTGTATTTTAGGCAGGAATAGGAATCGGGGCATATTCTTTTTATATGTATTACTTTTATAAACAGAATCATAAATTTAAAGTATAGGAATAAAGTGCTTCTATTGGTATATCACCTATTTATACTGTCTCCTCTGGGTTAACCACTCACAGAACTCACCTAAGGTGACTGTGTAACACTATAAAACTTTTATCTTAAGAAACTCTATCTTGATAAGCAGAGTATCCTTTGGAAGAATAAAAGGGCAAAAATTTACCACTTTAAAAATTGGTATTTTTTGTGAAGTTGATGGAAGATTTGGAAATAATATTCAAAGGCTTTCACCTTTAGCTGCTTTTACTTTTGTTCCCTAAATATGGCATTTTACACCAGGAAGCAATTATTGTTTCTATATTTTATTCATCAAAGTTAGCCACTGTAGTCTTCTCAGCCCTAAGGTTTAATATTAACTGACTCTTCCTTGAACATAGAGCCTTTTCAACCTAAAATTCTTCTTTGAGAGTCAGAAGAGATTGAGTTTATCTGGAAAACTGCTATCCCATTGAGGGCTAATGATGAAAAGTTCAGCTTGTTTATTCACTTCACCACATTCATAAATAGCACTGTCACATAAATACGTTGGTTATTGAAACTATTTCCCACAGCATGTGCTTTTCCTGAAGAGTGTCTGCTAGTTATTTGATTAGTTTCACTTGATTTCTTAAGCCCAAGAGAACGAGGGAGTGAATGGATGAGGTAAGAATAACAGTAGAGAAGTGTTTGAATGTTGAGTTCTTCCCTTCACGTCAGCATTTAAATACCCTCATCTGCTCATCTTTAAAGAGCCTCCCTCTAACTACCTCACTCTTCCAGCAATTCCTCATGCACAGGTACATGTCTTTAAAGAATTGACTGTATTCTCTGTGTCCATTTTGTCGCCTCCCATTCTCTTCAATTACATTAGAATGCTATTGAAATTGCTAAGGTCACTTATTACCTCTTTGCCAGTAAACCCAGTGGGAAAATTTCCATCTTTATTTATTCACCAAACATTATCAGAGCTCCTCTTGTGTTCTGAGTACTGTTCTAGGTACTAGGATGCAGTGTTGGACAAAACAGATAAAATTCCTGGAGTCACGGAGCTCACATGAACGAGAATATCAGGTAGTGATGAGTGTTATGATGAAAATAAAAGAGGGAAATGAGGATGAGAGCACCTCGAGGTTGGATGGTCTGGGAAGCCTCTTCAAGGAGGTAAAGTTCAAGATGACATTTGAATGACAAGAAGGAGCCAGCCCTGCAAAGCCTCATCTTACTCATCGGCAGCGTTAGAGCATCTTAACCCCATCTGTGTTCCTGAAAGTTCTCTTCCCTTGACTTCCATGACACCATACATTTCAGGTTTTTCCGTCTTCTCTCTGGCTGTTCCCTTTGAGTCAGTTTTGTAAGCTCATCTTCCTCATATGTGCCACCCTGAAATACTCATGTTCATCAAGACTAGTCCTTCTTATCTTCTCACTCTGTCCTCTCCATGAACGTACTCACTTATGCTATTTTCTGTATGTGTATGGGCTGACAAAAGCTCAATTTATGTCTCCAATTTTAATCCTGCCTCTGACCTCCAGGCCAAGTATTCTATTGTCTATAGGATTATTTACTTGGATATTTCAGAGGCATCAACACTAAATCCATCCTCTCCAAATTAGCCATCCTTCAGCTGACACAAAATAGGAACTAGGATTTATCTCTATATTTATTTATGTGCTTTTTAAATTAATATCTGTCACCCACAAATCTATAAACTTTCATTAAAGCAGGGTCAAGATCTGATTTGTTTACCATTGTAAGCTCATGGCCTACGTAATAGTAGGTGCTCAATAAATATTTGTTGAAAAAGTGAATGAATATTTTGAACTTAATCCTTATTTTTAAGATGACTCTGGCATACATGTGACCACCTCTGGGCTATTTTGTAGAAAAAATACACATATACTTTTAAACCAACATACACATACATTTTTAGACCAATCTACATGAATCCCTTAACTACAGATACCAAAAGTAGCACTGTCTTTTTTTCTAATAACAAATGTGCTGGTCATTTCCTGTTTTCCCACAGTTACACTCCTTGTTCTTGTCTTGCTTAAGTCTGTATTTCTGGGGACCAACTCCTGCAAACTATATTTCCTAGGCACCTTTGCAACCTGGCCTCTGGTTACATTTGGCAGGAGGAAAAGAGAAGCCAGAGTATCCTCCCACCCTTGCTTCTAGTGCTGTCTCCAGAAGGGGCTGCACTTTCTCTGTTTCAGTTCCCACCAGGCAGCTAACTCTGTGGTTCCATTTCCCGCTGGCCTGTTCAACTCTTGGACTTTGTTCATAACATCCTCTTCCTGCTGCCCTAGTGGTGGTAATAGGTTCCTGCTCTTGCTAATCTTTGGATTTTCAGCACTTTCAGCAGCCTTGTATCTATTAGTCATTCTTGTATTAAATTTACTCTTTGGAAATATCTGAGTGGGCTTTGTTTTCTTAATGGATCCTAGCTACCACAAGAAGCAGGAAACTTTTCTTTCTACCTATTTGTGTCTGTCTATCTATCTACCTCTCTCATCTATCCCTCTATCTAATCAACTTCATCCACCTGGATTTGTTTGAAATGTGTCTATGAAAGATAGAAACGTCACTTGACATAAGACTTTCCCTTAATATATGACCCTGTTAGCAAACTTTGGTCAGACAAGATGGCATCAGTTTGAGTAAATGTGTTTTTTTTTTTTTAATATTAAAATTTTTTATGTGGTGAGCATTGTAGAGGGGAAGGGCATGCCTCTAATCCTCGCTTGGGTGAGGCAAAGACATAAAATGTAACCAAAATGTTTGTACCCTCATAATATCCTGAAATAAAAATAATAAAAAAAAGAAAACTGCAAAGAAAAAAATATTAAATTTTTTTAGGAAAACTTTCAAATGCACAAAGAAATATATAAAATGAATAGATATTCACATATCTGTTACTCAGTTAAAGACATAGCAAAAGTTTCACTTACCATCTTTTCTGCTCCTTCCCTCAGACATAAGCCCTATTTTTTTGTTTTTGCTGTTCTGAAGTTTTAAGATATTACGTCTGTAAGTTGATTTTTTCTTTATCTTGGTTGGAATCTAAAAATATCAGCTTTTATCATTTTTCTAACTTCTGGAAAATATCTAGCCATTTTAATTTCACTCCAGATATTTTATTGAGCACCCAGTATTTTCCATGGACTATGCCAAAGGTGGATGGATAAAATAATAGTCCCTTCCCTCATGGATCTTATGGAGGGAGATAGAGATATTGAGATAGAGTTAGAGAGAGAAAGAGAGAGAGGGGCAGAGGAAGTACATCAACAATTGAAATAATTTAGCAAGTGATGCAAGAAAAGTATTTACAGAGCACAAAAAGGAGGCCTCTACCAAACTGTGAGTCAGGGAAAATTTTCCTGAGGCAAGTGCTAAAGGATCAGCAATAGACAATCAGGTGAAGATTACTTTGACCACAGAGTATGGGATAAAGTACAGGCAGGTGAAACTGGAGGTGGGGAGATTGGTCAGGATGCTCTTGCTTTAGTTTTAGTGGGAAGTAATGAACACCTGGAATAAATATGTGTTAGTGATAGTGGAGAGTAAGGGTATTTGTAGTGATACTTGGGAGGTAGAATCTATAGGACTTGGTGACTCCCATAATTTTGAATTAAGGTGACTAGAAGACTCTGTATTTAGTGAAAAGGTTAGGAAACTATGATTTAAAAAATTGTGGAAACTGGCTGGGCAAAGTAGCTCATGCCTGTAGTTCTAGCACTTTGGGAGGCCTACGTGGGAGGATTGCTTGAGACCGGAAGTTTGAGACCAGCCTCAGCAACATAGCAAGACCCTATCTCTACAAAAAATAGAGAAATTAGCCAGGTGTGGTGGTACATACCCATAGTCCCAGCTACTTGGGAGGCTGAGGCAGAAGGATCATTTGAGTCCAGGAGTTGGAGGTTGCAGTGAGCTATGATGACACCACTGCACTGTAGCCAGGCAACAGAGCAAGACTCTGTCTCAAAAAAGAACTGCGGAAACTGACACTTCTGGTTCCAAAATGACAGTATAGAGGCAAAATGGCTTCTTTCCCTCGCCACAAAAAACAAAAAACAAATATACAGCAATGAGATCTGCAGGAACAACAACCCTGAGCTCAAGTATGAGGATGAGGCAGTTCCTGGGGCACAGAGAAATGGAAACACTCCAAACAGACAGTAAAAGAACTGGACTCACACATCCTTGAACCCCTCCCCCTGCCATTCTGCCAGGCACCAACTGTGCAGAAAATCTCCCCTCAACTCACAATTCCTACACTGGAAAAAGTGAAATTGAGCTGGTTAACCAAATTTCCCACCTTTTTGGGCTCCCTGGCAATAGTTCTATCCTTGCCTTAATTCATGAGTAGCATTGTGATTGCCTGAAAGGAGGAATGTCCTGGAGGATAGACAGAGACAAATGGGGGAGGTGGGACTACCATCCCCAACCCAAAAACTCTGCTCTGTATTTCAGCCAAAGGAGATGCTAAATAACAGTTGCTGTAGGATGTACATGACCCAGTCCCCTGGGCATGAACTTCTAGCCACTGCTGGGTTATCCCGCACTGCTGGGATAATTCCTTTGGGACTTCTCCCATTTGGGATAGGCTGTGGTCTGACCATTTACTAGAGCAGAGGTGAACCTGGGTTTAAGGTGCCACCTAGAGTCAAAAAGGAGGCAGCGACCTAGCAGTGAAGATTAAACAAAAATATTTAATGAAAACCAAAATAATCTGGACAGAAAAATCTGAAATAGATAACTAATCCTTCAATGCAAAGACATAGATGTATACCTACAAAGAACAACAGCAAAAAGGAACCATGAACTTCTCAAAAGGACAAAGCAAAAATCCAGTAACTGACCCTAACAAGAGGCGATTTGTGAATTCTCTAAGAATTCAAAATAGCAGTTTTAAGGAAGCTTAGTGATCTCTTAGATTATACAGAAAAGCAATTCAGAAATTTATCAAATAAGTTTAACACAGATATTGAAATAATAAAAAAATTAAACAGAAATCTTGGAACTGGGAATTATATTTGCTGAACTGAGAAACTCTTTAGGGGCTCTCAACAGTAGAATGAATCAAGCAGAAGAAGGAATCAGGAAGCTCAAAGACCAGCTATTTGAAAATACACAATCAGAGGAGAAAAAAGACAAAAGAATGAAAAAGAATGAAGACCACCTACAATATAGAAGATTACCTCAAAAGAACAAATCTAAGAACTATTGGTGTTCAAGAGGGGGCTGAGCAAGAGTAAGGGGTAGAGGCTATCCAAAGAAATCATAATAGGAAACTTTCCAAAACTTGAGAAAGATGTAAATATCCAGTTACAGGAAGGTATTAGAACATCAAACAGATTCAGCCCAGATAAGACTACCCCAGGGCATTTAATAATCGAACTCTCACAGATCAAGGACAAGGAGAGGATCCTAAAAGCAGTAGGAGATAAGAAGGAAATAATGTCTAAAGGTATACCAATTTGTGTGACAACAGACTTCTTAGCAGAAATCCTACAGGGCAGTAGGGCCTGGAATGATATTTTTTAAGTACTCAAAGAAAAACACTGTAACTCAAGAATATTGTATACAGTAAAACTATCATTCAAATTTGAAGGAGAAATAAATTCTTTCACAAACAAACAAAAGCCGAGAGAATTAATTACCATCAGACCTCTCTTGCAAGAAATGCTAAAAGGAGAAGAAAAAAAACACTAAAGTTCGAAAGAAAACTTTCAAAGTATAAAATCTATTGGCAAATTAAGTACATGGACAAACCCAGAATATAATATTACTGTTTTGTGGTGTGTAATCCACTCATAACTCTAGTATAAGCCCAAAGGATAAATCTATCAAAATTAATAGCTACTGAAACCTGTTAAGTGATAGGTAATTTAAAAATATGTAAATTAAGACAATTAAGAGGCAATGGGGGTGGAGTTTAAGTCCATAATTTTTTGCATGATTTTTGCCTTTTTTTGGTTTCTATTCTTTTATCTGTGCTCTACAATAAGTTGCCATCTCTTTAAAATAACTCTTTATGTCTGTAATATATTTTTTGTAAGCTTCCTGGTAAGCACAATGCGGAAATCTATAATAGATTCACTAAAATTAAAAAAGCAACAAATTAAAACATACTACCAAAGATATTCACTTAACTATAAAGGAAGACAGGAGTCTCAAAATAACAAACAACGAAATGGCAGTAGAAAGTCCTTATCAATAATAACACTGAATGTAAATGGTCTTAATTCTCCAATTAAGAGGCACAGAGTGCATGAATAAACCAAGAAACAATACCCAATTATAGTCTGCCTTCAGGAAACCCACTTAACCTATAAAGACAGACATAAACTGAATGTTGAAAATGTGGGAAAAGATATTCCATGCAACTAGAAACCAACAAAGAGCAGGAGTAGCTATATTCATATCAGGTAAAATAGACTACAAATCAAAGACCATAAAAAAGACAAGGAAAGTCATTATATAATGATGAAGGGGTCAATTCAGCAAGAGGATATAATAACAATTATAAATTTCTATGCACCCAACACCAGAGTTCCCAAATATATAAAGCAAACATTAATAGACTTAGAGGCTGACATAGACTGTGATACAGTCATGGTAGAGGACTTCAAAAACCTACTCTCCATAATGGACAGATCATTCAGACAAAAAACGATCAACCAAGAAATACCAAAGTTAGACTACACACTGGAACAAATGGGCCAAATAGGTATTTACAGACCATTTCACCTAACTGCTGCAGAATACATATTCTTTTCATCAGCTGATGGAACATTCTGCAGAACAGACATATCTTAGACCAGAAAACAAGTCTCAACAAGTTAAAAAAATGGAAATCATGTTAAGTGTCTTCTCTGACCACAATGGAATAAAACTAGAAATGAATAACAAAAGGAACCTTGGAAAATACACAGACACCTGGACATTAACAATGTGTTCCTGAAAGACCAATGGGTCAATGAGGAAATTAAGAGGAAATTTAAAAATTTCTTGAAACACATGAAAATGGAAATATAACATATCAAAATCTATGGAATAAGAAAAAGCAGTACCAAGAAGGAAGTTTATGGCAATAAATGCCTATATCAGAAAAGTAGAAAGACCTCAAATTAACAACCTAATAATACATCTGAAGGAGCTAGAAAAGCAAGAACAGACCAAATCCAAAATTAGTAGAAGGAAAGAAATAATAAAGATCAGAGCAGAAATAAATGAAATAGAGACAAAAAATACAGGAGATCAGTGAAACAAAAATTTTTAAAAAGATAAACAAAATAGAGAAACCCTTATCTAGACTAAGAAAAAAAGAGAGAAGACTCAAATAAATAAAATTAGAAACTAAAAAGGAGACATAACTGAGACTTCATAAATACAAACAGTAATTAAAGATTATGATGAACAACTATCTGCCAACAAATTGGAAAACATAGAAGAAATGGATAAATTCCTGGACACATACAACCTGCAAAGATTGAATCTTGAAGAAATAGAAACCCTCAACCAACCAGTAATGAGTAATGAGATTGAAGCTGTGATAAAAAGTCTCACATCAAAGAAAAGCCCAGGACTTGATGGATTCACTGCTGAATTCTGCCAAACATTTAAAGAACTAATATCAATCCTACTCAATCTCTTCAAAAAAGTTGAAGAGGGATTACTTCCAAACTCATTTTATGAGGCCAGCATTATCCTGATACCAAAATAAGAAAAGAACAAAACAAGAAAAAAAGAAAGTTACAGACTAATAACCCTGGTGAAGATAGATGCAAAAATCCTCAGCAAAATACTAGCAAACCAAATGCAAGAACATATTAAAAAGATCATCCACAGCAACCAAATGGCATTCATCCCAGGAATGCAAGGATGGTTCAATATATGCAAATGAATAAAGGTAATACACTACATTAACAGAATCAAGGACAAAAACTGTGTGATTATTTCAATAGATGCCAAAAGAGCATTTGATAAAATTCAACATCCCATTATGATAAAAATTCTCATCAAAATGGATGTAGAAATAACATACCTCAAAACAATAAAGGCTACCTATGACAAACTCACTGCTAGCAAACAGCATACAGAATGGGGAAAAATTGAAGACTTTTCATCTGAAGATTGAAACAAGACAAAGATGCTCACTTTTACCACTGTTACTCAGCATAATACTGGAAATCCTGGCCAGAGCAAGTAGGTAAGAAAAAGAAAGTTCATCTAAATTGGAAGGAAAGAAGTCAAATTAGCCTTGTACACAGATGACATGGTTTTATACCTAGAAAAAACCTAAAGACTGCATCAAAAACCTGTTAGAACTGATAAATGAATTCAGTAAAGTTGCAGAATACAAAATCAACATACAAAAAATGGTAGCACTTATGTATGCCAACAGTAAACTACCTGAAAATGAAGTCAAAAAAGCAATTCCATTTACAAAAGTTAAAAAAAAAATACCTAGGAATCAATTTAACCAAAGACATGAAAGATCTATACAAGGAAACTTGTATAAAAGAAATAGAAGAGGATGCACAAAAAAGAAATATATTCTATGTTCACGGATTGGAAGAATTAATATTTTTAAAATGGCAATACTACTCAAAGCAATTTACAGATTCAATATACAATTCCAATCAAAATGCCATCAAAATATCAATGGCATTCTTTATAAAAATAGAGAACCCAACTATAGATCCACACGTTTACAACTAACTCACCTTTGACAAATGTGCCAAGAATTACAATGGGTAAGGACAGTATTTTCAATAAATGGTGCTGGGAAAACTTGATATCTGTATGCAGAATAATGAAACTAGATCCCTGTCTCTTACAACAGGCAAAAATCTTATAAAATGGATTTAAGACTTAAATCTAACACCTGAAACTGTAACTACTAGAAGAAAGCATTGGGGACATATTCCAAGACATTGGTCTGGGCAAAGATTTTTTGTATAAGACCTCAAAAGCAAAGGCAATCAAAACAAACGCAGATAATGTGGATTATATCATGCTAAGAAGCTTCTGCGCAGTAAAGTAAACAATCAACAAAATGAAGCAACAACCCACAGAATGGGAGAAAATATTTGAAAACTACCCATCTGACAAGGGATTAATAACCAGAATATATAAGGAGCTCAACAAGTCAATAGCAAAAAAAAAAAAAAAAAAAAAAAAAATCCAATAAAAAAATGAGCAAAAGGTCTGTATAGATATTTCTCAAAGGAATACATACAAATAATCAACAGATGTATGAAACATAGATGGAACTGGAGGCCTTTATGTTAAGTGAAATAAGCTAAGCACACAAAGCCAAATATTTCATGTTTTCACTCATATGCAAGAGCTAAAAAAAAGTGAATCTCATGAAAATAGAGATTAGATTGGTTGTTATCAGAAGGTAGGGAATGGGAGAGGTGAAGGGAGAGCAAGGGAAGAAAAAAATATAAACTTATTTATTACCACTGGTTTGTGCACTTAAAAAATGGCAAAGATGGTAAATTGTATATTTTACCTCAATAAAAAAAATTGAGAAAAAATTGTGGGAACTATTTTTATAATAAATGGAATGTTGTTTTTTAAGGAAGACATATAGGTAATAATAATAATTTCTATAATCAAATAAAATATAAGTTAACAAGCCATTTTCACAAACATTATTCTCTTTAGCCATGAACTCTTGACTATGCAAAATGTATGTCATTTTCCTTCTTTACCATTTCTAATTCTTAATGCAATTGTCTTAGCCTGGTTTTTCTAGAAAAAAGAATCTGTGGCAAAGCTGACACACTAATTCTATTGTGGGAAATATATAATCTAAGGCACCAGGAATGAGAGGAAAGAGGGAGATAGAAAACGGAAAACAAATGAGAGACAGTATTATCAAGCTGGCTACTGCTTTGCACAGAAGCACATGGAGCTTCTTCCAGATGCTCATCGGTAATCATGGGCCTCTTTGGAGATGGGGGAGGAAGGGAGATGGATTTTCTGGTCAGCTTCTTCCTATCTTCTTTCCCATGTTGGTCAAAGTTCACTCGCTGCACCAAAATTCACACTGCAGTTTTGGGTAGTGTTATCTGCCCCCTCTGGGAAGACTTTGGGGAAGTCAGATTCCACATTCTGTGGCATGGGCTTTATCTGAACTTAGTAGTGGGAGGAGCCACTGTGGCACCTGCTGTGGTGGCCCCCAGGAAGGCCATGCTGAAGTTCATCTGGGTAAGGCAGGCAGTGGTGCCTGGAGATAAAGAGATGGGCTGGTGGGATGGCTGGGTTCTCCTGAACATGCATCTGAGGCCTGGGATATGGTGGGGTGGAGTAAATCTGGACAGATGCATAAACTGAGGCCAATGGAATAACTATGAGAATAGTGAACTATTACTTGTCGCATGAAGTAGAACAACCTCTTTATATAAGCTTAAAAAATCAAATATATGTATTAACAGTCAGATTTTCAAGGACTTGAATAGGTTTATCAACAATGTACATGCTATACTTGATCTATGGTTTTTTCTATCACACCAATAATGCCCTTTGCTGGAGGTTTTAAAAGTCTTTGCCATAAATTTTCTAAGGGATTGTGACTGTTTATGAGGCATTTAGTTTGTCATGGTGTTAGATTGACCAGGCAATTGCTTATGTTGGAATTTGTAGGTTATGATTTGATAAATTAGATGACTGCTGCTACATAGGGAGCAGTTTTTGTTTGCCTTTTCCTTGATAATTCAGTAGAAAACTGTGAATAATAATATTGCATATAAAAGAGACAAGGATGGATAAAGGTAGAAGGGAATAAATTTTCTCTGTAAGTAGCAAACAGCCATGAATCTCTTATTAAATTTTACAGGCAGGGAGCCAGCAATTCTGAGCATACATTCCTGTTACAAAAAAATTTAGACCAGTTATGGACTTATTGTTCCAAAGAAATCAAACAGAGTTGAAATATTTTACATCTTGACCACATTTGGGGGGAGGGGGCAGGGTCAAGGGTAAAATAAAAAGCCATTATTGAAATTTCTAAGCATATGGTTCTTTTTTGCAAGCTGTGGAACCAAATTTGGCTGATTTGAGAAGAAAATTATTTATTCAAAGGACATTAGACTAGATAACCAGTCTTGGGACTATGCAGATGGGAACAGACCAAATCATGCTACAGAACTACCTCAGTGGGGACATTGCTGTCACTGCTGCTAAGAACTATAGCTCGCACTGTTGACATTGCTAGCAATGGCCTCCAGAAGCTGCCATCAGCTCTGCTATCCCCACTATCTAAAAACTTGATTTTTGTGACAGCCACCTCCATTACCACAGATAATTTATTCCTTCTACACCTCGTCAAACAAGGGGAGCAGAATTGCCTTGGCCAGCAAGGGACTGTCATGTGATTTGGTGATTTCAGGGTACTTAAAATAACCAAATTTATTAATGTCCCCCCATTCTATATCTCAGTTTTGTTCTATCCTGATCAATGCTTCTACTTTCACATAAGTGATCTCAGTGAGCTGTGAATTCAACTGACATTGTAATTTAGAAACCTGCAGGATCAAAGTTTGAGTCTGATTTTCAGTTATCTCAGCCCTGCGGCTGAAAGTGATAAGAGATTCTTTTAGCAGTCAGAGAAACATGGGATTTCACTTCATACCTCTAGCCAAGAATTTGTGATTTCAGCTTGTCATTCTTTTCCTTTAAGCAGTGAAGCACTGTTAGAAGCAACCTTTATGCCCTACAGTTCTTGAATTCCTCCTGCCTTTCATACACTTCTATGACAGTGGACTATGTCCTCAACAGCTTTGCCTTCAATGCGGACTTCCCTAAGATGATAATTTATACAATGGACTTTCAGATTCCCATCCCTTACCACTGGATGGATTTTCATTGTTTTTATTTTTTATCCAATTCCATTTTTTTCAAAGGGACCGTTGCCTGCAGCTGTAACTGGTGCCAATTTATATATTAGTGTTCTTAGTTAAAGCAACTCTGCATGATGTAAGCAGAAAATGAATTCATTATAGGGATACCTAGTTGCACAGAATTTCCAGGGCTACAGAGCTAGGAACAATGCCCCAGATCACAGCCTGTAAAGACACCATTGTTGTTGCTGCTGAGCCTGGTGGGGTACATTGCATCATTGACATAATGGACCCTGGATTGGGGCGGCTAGCACTGCTACCATTGCTACCCCAGGAATATTATCAACTCCTGTCATTCATTGCCAGAATAAATTGCTCAAGTTCTCCTTTTCTTTGCATCATTGGTTCACAATTCAAGATCTAAAGTGGATGCATCTGATTAGTGAAATATAGGTCATGGGCCCATGCTCTAGCTACCAGAGCCACTAAGGAGGTGAGTAGCTGGCATTTGCTTGTTTATAGTGTGGGACAGGCTCTGCTTCCTACCTCAAACCTTCCCTCATAAAGTGGAGAATCCTCAAAATACGGGAAGTAGGTTGTAGCAAATACTATAGATTGGCTCACTCAATACCCGTTCCAACCCTCTGCTAGATTAATTTTCATTTGAGAAGTGATGAATTACATTCCCAGGATCTATTACTACTGCAGAAGCTGTACAAGATTGGGCTATGGAGCCAAGTTATCTGAGGTGGTAGCTGCATACAGGGAGACTGGATCTTCTGTAACCATGCTTGTCAAGGTGTCTTTTAAAAAATTTTTCTTTCTTTTTTTATTGATACATAACAGATGTACATATATTCAGGGTACATGTGATGCATTCATATAATGTGTAATGATCAAATCAGGGTAATTGGGATGTCCATCACCTTAAACATTTTATCTTTTCTTTATGCTGGGAATACTTGAATTATTCTCTTCTAGTTATTTTGAAATATACAATAATTATTGTCCACTATAGTCACCTACTGACTTACTGAACACTAGGTCTTTTATTTGACACATAATAGATGTACATATTTTTGGGCTACTCCTAATAATTTAATATATTCATATAATCAAGTCAGGGTAATTGGGATATCCATTATCTTAAATGTTTATGTTTTCTTTATGTTAGGAACATTCAAATTATTCTCTTCTCTAATTAATAACTATTTTAAAATGTACAATAGATTAACTATACTCATTCTACTGACCTATCAAACACCAGGACTTATTTATTCTATATAACTGTATATATATTTGTACTTATTAATCAACTTCTCTTCATCCCACCCCCACCAACCTTCCTGGTTCTGGTAACCACCAATCTACATTCTATTTTCATAAGATCCAATTTTTTTTTTTAGCTCCAACATATGAGTGAGAACATACAATATTTGTTTTTCTGTTCCTGGCTTACTTTGCTTAACATAATGACATCCAGTTTCATCCATTTTGCTGCAAATGACAGGATTCATTCTTTTTTATGGCAGAATAATATTCCATTGTGTGCATATACCATGTTTTTTCTATCCATTCACCCATTGTGATTATTGCTGTAATAACATGAGTGTGCAGGTATCTCTTTGAATATATTGATTTCTGTTCTTTTGGATATATATACAGTAGTGGAATTGCTGGATTATATGGTAGTTTTATTATTAATTTTTTAAGGAACCTCCATACTGTTTTTCATAGAGGCTGTATTGATTTACATTCACACCAACAGTGTATGAAGATTTCTTTATCCCCAGATCCTTGCCAGCATCTGCTATTTCCTGTCTTTTTGATAAAAGCCACCCTAACTGGGATGAGAAGATATCTCATTGAAGTTTTGATCTGCATTTCGCTGATGATTAGTGATGTTGAGCATTTTTTCACATACCTGTTGGCCATTTGTATGTCTTTTTTTGAGAAATGTGTATTCATAAATTTTGCTAATTTTTAAATTGGGTTATTTGTTTTTTGATATTGAATTGTTTGAGCTCCTTATATATTCTGGTTATTAATCACTTGACAGATGGATAGTTTGCAAGCATTTTCTCCCATTCTGTGGGTTGTCTCTTTATTTTGTTGATTATTTCCTTTGCTGTGCAGAAGCTTTTTAGCTTAATGTTAGAGAGCCCAAGATGGCAGAGACACTTGTTGTCTACCATTATCTCATTGTTCCAATGTAACTGTGAGTTGGGAAAAATTTTCCACATGCTTGGTGCTGGGCAGATTGAGGGGAGGGGCATCACAGATAGGAAAATCTCATTCTCTTACCATCTGCTCAAAGGTTTTTTTCACTTTTCTGTGGTCCTAGGAACTGACTCATCATCATATTTGAGTTCTGGGATTTTGCTGATGGTAATCTCAGTATATATTTTTTTGGTTTTCTGTGGGGAGTAGTGAATCTAGCTTGCTTCTACACTGCCATTTTGGAACCAGAAGTAACTATAATAGGTCTTATTTCTTCTATCTAACTGTATTTTTGTACCTGTTAATCAATCTCTCTTCATCTTTCTCTCCCAACTACCCATTCCTGGCCTCCAGTAACCACCAGTGTACTCTTTACATGAAGGTGACTTTTTCCAGATTGACTGTGGGGTACTTCTGACATTCAAGATGAAGTATACTAACTCTGAGTAGGGTTGTCAATGGAGTTTGTTAGAACAGTCCCACAATGTGCTATGCCTTTTTTCACACTGTTTAGTTCTTGGCTCACTGACCTTGTCTATTGGCCCTCAGGCCTTGTTCTTTGGCTTTCTCAGGGATTCTGTGAGTTAGCTAATAACCTTCTATGAATCCTTTTCTGCTAAAACTAGCTCAATTCAATTTTATTGTTTTTAAGTAAAAGCCTTGACTAATGGAGAGTTTAAGGTGGTAGGTGCCCCCCCCCAAATGACAAATACTTGTTCTGCTAAAATATACATGTAGAGATTGGAGGTATTGATTTCATTCAGTATTTGTAAACAAACAACAAACAAAAAGAATAACATACCTAGATAATACACATAGCTGGTGGTTGTGATAGCAAAATATTCTACTAGACTAGTCAACTTGTGAGTTTCAAGTCTTAGATGCTATCACACATTGGAGGTACTATAGATTCTGCAGCATTTCAATAATATTAATAACTAGTATGTGTTGAATGTTCACCAGACAGTGCTATATGGAGTATTTTATTTAATCCTCAGAATAAACCTTTGAAGTATTTACTATTGACATCTCTATTTTCAAATGAGGAAATTAAGTTTTAGACCAGTTAAAACACTTTTCCATGGTCACTCAGCTAGGTAGGTAGGAGTGGGATTCGGACCTATATCTATCTGACCCTAGATTCCTCATTATGCCATTAACAACACTGGCTCTTATCACTGAATGTAGATTTAGCCACTCTGCTTAGAATTGCATTGAATTTGATGAGGAAGTTAAGATGGAGGATGCATATTTAACAAAGAAAGTCAGAGAAACAGCATGCGTGCTGCTTAGAGGAGTCAGGGACTAAAAGCTAATGAGTCTCTTGGATGGATCTTTCTTGAATAGGAATTAGGAAAATCTTCCTGGAACAGGTGAGTTATGCTCATTATGCTTGAAAGCCTTACTCCTCCAAGTGTGGTCCAGGGAGCAGCAGCATTGGTATTACCTGGGAGCTTTTTAGAAATGGTTTTGTTTATGAAAGAATGAAATAGGAATAGCAAATAAAGAAAATTGAGATGCTTTCTGGATGGAGTTGCATGTTATTGTATAGGAGAGGCTTTTATTGTGTCCTAATGTAAATATCTGTATATTTAGGCAAGAGGTCAATCTAGACTAAACATAAAGTTAAGTTTTTTCTAACATATTGTTCTTCTGTTTTCTCTTCCTAATTGCAGTATAAATGTAAGATATTATATATGTATGACCATATAAGTAAAAGACACTGACAGATACTAAAGAGTGGCCGCACCTAGCTATGAGTCCAGGTGTCCTCATTGCTCTCTCTTTAGTATTTACTAATGCCTTTATTCTGCCAAGTTTTGATATTCCAGGTAGTATTACAGAGTCTGCAAGACACGTGGTACCTAAGAGATAGTTCACATCATGGCCATCACTGCCTTGGACCAATATCTTGTCTTCTTTGTTTCATCTTTATTATGAGTGTTGACTTTCCTTGCAAAGATCACTTAAATTTTCATTTCAGGAGGCACCTGCCTGTCACAGATGCAGTCTGGTGAAAAGAACCCACAAAGTTTTCCTGCTAGAACCAAAAAGCTTTTTCTGCAGTCCAGGTGTTCTCATAGCCCTTACCAGGTATCTGTCCAGAGCCATTAGATCTTGGTATGTACACTCTTGGTAAAGGACTAAGCCCATCTCACCCATGGGCAAGTGCTGAATGAATGGGAAGTTTCCAGCTGTGTGCCCAGAAAGAATGCTTAATGAAGACAACTGATATCTCTGAATTTTTTCCCCAGTTGTTCTTAAGGTTGCAATTTACAGATAAATACTTCTGTGGCACTAAATATGCTAAGAAGGCATTTAAAATGACAAACTCCTAGTATTAATTAGGACCCTTGTCCTCATTTTTATGTTCTCCTTTATTTTACTATTAAATTTCTTAGAATGATTTAGCAAGATTCATTTTTAAATTATTTATTGTAGTCCTCTTTCCCCAAATCAATGGGGGTAAAATCGAAAACCCGTTTCTTACAAGTAAACACGATTGAGAAGTTTTCTCTATGCTCATATTTAAAAAACAAAGCGAAATACCCCAAAATAGTTATAAAGTTGGTATTGAACTTAATTGAACCATATCACACTGACCCTTCTAGCAGCTGACTCCGGTCTCCCCCTCAGCTCTGTCTCTCCCCTCCGCCTTTCTCACATCTCACGCTCAGACGTATTGAACTGGATTTCCCTAACATGCCATGTTGTGTTATAGCTCTTCCTCTTACCTCTTCCTCTGTGTAAAACGCATCTCTCCTGTGTTCACATTTTGAATGCCATGTCATTTTTAAAGATGCATCCCATTTCCATCCAGGATCTTTTCTGATTTTCCCATAGAGAACTGACTACCCCCTCCTTGGTGCCTTTCCTCTAGCTAAAATCCCCATAAAACAAACTTTATATGCATATTGAGTAAATAGTGACATAGAATGAACAATGAAAATAAAATTTCTGGACTTTTAAACTGATGATACAGGACCAGAAAATCATAGGAAAGAATATTTTTTTTTCTTTTGCCTATATTTATGTCCTATTTTTCTATTAGGCTGAGAGCTCTATGGCTCAGACTCCATAGCTTACTCATTTTTGTATACCCAATGTCCTCTCCAGTGCTAATTTCAATCATCTGCTCCATGATGCTGTTTTTAGAGGTTAAATGATCAAATAATGATTTCATTGAAAAACATTACTTCATTGGCTTAGTACTTTCATCATGACCTTAGATTCCTGAAATATACGGCCTTTAATGGATATCTGAGGAGATTTGTTTCTATATAAAAGTTCTTTATAAATTTTCTTCAAATGTCAGGATCAAAAGCATAGGCAATTTGCTCTGGAGTGTTTATCCTATTCTTCACTGATGATCAATTTAGAATGTGTCTGTTCAGGCAAGAATAAACAGAGCAAATGATCTCTTTCTCCCATATGAGTTCTTAAATTTCACTTTTCCCTAGAATGAAAACTGCTTCTTGCCAATAGAGAATTTTTTATACTGTCATTTAAAAAATGGATTTTCTTTTATCAAACCAATAACCTTTACATGTGCATTGTCTTCTCTTATATGGAGCCTTGAGATCAGCTTTCATAGATTCTGTTTTGTGGTGAGTGCTGTCGGTGTAGGACGGGTGTCATTTGTCATGCCTTAGAAACTGCGTAGCACCCTGCCTTCTTATACCAAATAAGAAAAACAAGCTCCTCTCTGCCCAAACAAGATAAATGTACTTGGGACACTTACTCTTTCCTGTGATTTTCTGGACTTGTATCACTGGCTTAAGAGTTAAGGCATCTTCTTGGTTCTTTACTTTTTATTGTTTCACAGATCTTTACTACGTTTACTCAATATCCATGTGAAGATTGTTTTATGGGCACTTTGGGAATTGATTAAAGTTGTAAAGCAGTTCAGTTTGTCTGTGGTGTTATTCTTTCTTTACAATGTTGCTTTCCTTCTTTCTGACCCTTGATTAAGTAATTAGTGTCTTTACAGCCTACTAAGTTCTCCCCGCAACTCTATCTGCCCTCTTGGGCCAGTGTCTTGATGACAAAGTCATTCTCCTTTCTCCCTCAACTAAAAAGCTCACCAGTTGACTGTCAAGCAGTAAATCTATCTGATTAATCCCCTCTCTACAAGGAATTACTGATCATTAATGGACAAATGTTTAATCTTCTGGGATAAAAATGAATGTTGTGAAACAGGTAAGAACTTTATGTGACAGATTCAGTGACCTAGGACATGACTCTATGATCATGGTATTTCAGAAGTTGTGAGGTAGAATGCTGGGACACTTTCTAGGAGGGGTGTGTCAGCTGTTGCCTATCCCTCCTATTTGTAAGATTGGTACTGGTGGGAGTGGAGCAACCTAAAGATTTTCAGTTCTAAAATTGTACATTTCTATTCTTCTAACATAGAGGAATCTAAATGCTGCTATGTCATGGTAACTGCATTGTGCTTCATATATTATTATAGAAATTAAAGGGCAAGTCATTATATTTTGTTTTTTTAAAAAGAACAGTAGCAATAGACACTATTAAATTCTTAATAGTTCATGGACACCATTATCATACATTCAAATTTTGGTGAAATCTCTGATCAGAACATTTCAAGGTGTGTGTATTTAAAGATCTGTGATACAGATCATATATTCAAAAATAGTCTGCTTCAGATTATTCTCTGGAAAAAAATCAATGGAGTAGGCAGAATGTGCTTAGTCATCACAGCATTTCTTACATTATAGATATGACAGTGATAAATATAGAAGAAAATCGTAGGAAAAGAGAGGAAGTGTAAAGAATAATTTTAAGGCAACTATAAAAACAGACAGCAGATGTCACTGTTGCTTTTCTGTTAACCTCATTTTGGGGGGTTTTATTGTTAGTTAATGACATTTTTCATTTTATTTGAGAACTCTAATAAGTTCTAATAAACCAGTTCACATGTGCTAAACTTCTGCTTTGAATTTCGTGTTTATTAAGGTTATGCCTGTAAACCTTGCTTATATAATTATAAAGAAGATACTTGGCATGTTTTCTATGCTGAGGTCCATTAATTTAATATTGTAAGTTGACGAAATAATTTTTATAATAACCATTATCTGATTCAGAAGGGATTCTATTAAAATGAGATGTTAATCACCTTGAAGATTAGCTTGTTCTGATCTTTTTTTAAATGACCAATTATATTATTTGCTCTTTTCATTGTAAATACTGAAGCACATAATAGCAAATCTTATCTGTGATGGCAATTTAAGAGAATTTTTACCATATCAACACATCATGTAGAAAATATCTGGGAAATATGTTCCACATCAACTTTCAAAATACTTTTTTTTTCATTCCATTTTCTCTCTCTGATCAATTCAGCTGTCTTTTTTTATTACAATGTTTCCTCTTCAAGCTACTGTCTAGACTGCACAAACCTCAATTTTTCATCTCCCCATCTACTCAGTTACCAGATCCTGTGTATTCTACCTTCAATGTATTTCAAAAATCAACCTCCTTCTTTTCATCAGAAACTTTAAACTTCATAGTATTCAACTGAAGTATGTGAGTGACACACACATGCACACGCACACACACATTTCTGTAAGAAGAGTAACTTGGATAATTTTTCAGTTTCAATGGAGTTTCATTATTTTATGAGGAAGAAATGATGCAGCTTTGGTTTTAATATGGAAGAAATGCAGCAAGAGCTAGTAATAGTACAATTAGAGCTTCTGAGGATTTCTTTTGCGTAAGATCTAATCTTGTTGTCATCTTTTATTCAGAAGACTGCAGCTTTACCATTATATCCTTAGACATGTTGAGACTGTTTTTTAAAATCTATAAAATAAAAAAAAACTTGGATAAAATATTCCTTGTGTGCTTTCCGTTGATAAAATTCTGATTCAATAGGAAGCACTGAAAAGAGTACTTAGAGAGTACTCCTTATTTCTCTTACAAAAATCTCATCAGTATGTGTCCTACACTTTTTTTTTTTTGAGACAGAGTCTCACTCTGTTGCCTGGGCTGTAGAGTGCCATGGCATCAGCCTAGCTCACAGCAACCTCAAACTCCTGGGCTCAAGCGATCCTCCTGCCTTAGCCTCCCGAGTAGCTGGGACTGCAAGCATGTGCCACCATACCCGGCTAATTTTTTCTATATGTATTTTTAGTTGGCCAATTAATTTCTTTCTATTTTTAGTAGAGACGGGGTCTCGCTCTTGCTCAGGCTGGTCTCGAACTCCTGACCTTGAGCGATTCTCCCGCCTCGGCCTCCCAGAGTGCTAGGATTATAGGCGTGAGCCACCATGCCCGGCCTGTCCTACACTTTTATAAAACTGTATCACACATGACTACTTTTAGAACTAAAATGAAAGTATATATTGAGCACTTACTGGGAAATTAATATTTTTATAGTCATAGAAGGTAATGAAAATTACTTGGTATCTGCTAGGACTGATTAACAATTCAAGGAATTTAATGACATTAATCTATAAATTTGAAGATAAGCCTGTGAATATGCATATGTTGGGACTGTTAAAATAAATGATAAAAGTTTATATCTCAATTCTTTATTGACAATATTATAAATGGTAGTATTGACACAGGGAGAGGAAGGAGGTGGGCCAGCAGAACACTTGCTGTGTTCTACATGTGTCAGTACTGCCAACTGGTGCCATGTTCAAATGAACTCTAAAGAATATATTCAGAATTGCTGGAATAAATAATTTTCATCATTGCTGAATTGGAATATGGTTCTCTGTGTTCAGTTCATGTATTATTTAACTCAGCAATTATTCTGAAGCAGAATTTAGAAACAGGGTACTTTATTCGTTAGTAGGAACTTTGGTGCTCAGAGACACATTTCTGGGGCCTGTCCTAGGATATTATTTTTTGACCACATTGCATCTTCAGTATAGACATGGGTTTGAGACATGGCTTTGCTACTTTTAATTCATGTTACCTTGGTTAAGAAATTTAACTTCTCATAAATGAAATTTTCTTATAGAGAGAATAATGCTACCTATATTTTTTAGAGTTGCTATGAAGATTAGACTTGATGTATTTAAAGTATTTAGCACCAATATATGTGTAAGGTGTACCACAAATTATTCATGTATATCATTATAATCACTAACAGCAAATGTTTCTCCATGGCTTATTGTTAGTTCTGGGATTCTAAAAGGGTGGGATTTGTGGTCTCTGCTCTTAGAAGCAATGCCGAAGTAATGTTCTTACTAATTGGAACAGTAATTCTTTACCTGAAATCTTTAAAAATTGTTTTAAAATTTGTATTGATTTCAATTTCAAAGGTTTATTAATTTTGCCTTAAAAGTAGCTGCCTGATTATCCCCAACCTTTTACCAACCGGGCTAGCAAAGTTCAACCACCAGTTTCTATGTGCTACTCACCTTTCATCTTTAGACCTAGACTGTCAAACAGTGGAGGGTAAGATGGGATTTTAGACTTAATCTGCTCTCTGCTGATATTTCTGGTTGGGGGGTGAAACAGCCCAGGTGAGCAGAGGAAACACCAAGGTAGAAAGTGAACTGTTTCCATGGTGCATTTTGGCATGGCTTGCTTACAGCTTTTATCCATGTAAACAGATGGTTTCATGACATAGAAATTAATAGTCCTAAGTTTAGAATATGGAACCCAGCTGTCAGACCCTCCAGCCAATGGTAGGCTGCTCATTGGTCCTGTGGTATGTCTCACCTTCTATGCTGTCTGGACCTCTTGCCTTGACCAATGCTTCATAGAACTATATATAATTTAATTTTGGTCACAAACATTGGCCTCTCAACTCCTTCACAATTTTAGCTAATATTATGTCTGCTTTTATCTTAGGCAGCAGAAATGAAATGATCATGTAGTCCATATATATGTACATTGTTGTCAATGATACATTCTCACTAGTCTGAATAACTTCCTACACAATAATCCATACCTTTAATATTTTTGTAGCAGTCCTGAACTGGAGGTGAAGTCACTATCAAGTGTTGTGTGTTTGTGAGGTGGGGGACTGCTAACATGTGGGAATCTTTCCCCAAATCACTCTCTACCACAATATTCATGTTTCTAAGAAATTTACTGGGCATTTACAATGTGCTAAATACTGGTTTAAATGACTTATATTTAACAATGTATATATTTTTTACAATAATCTAGGTGGGTATTATTATTCCCATTTTGGGTATGAGAAAACTAAGGTATAGAGAGTCCTATAGTTAGTCACCCCCTGAGGCCTCATGTGCTACAGCTAGGAAGGGGCAGAGTTGCGACTACAACTCAAGTCTTGTGGGTGCAGAGTCCATGCTTTTGGCACTTACACTGCCAGTCTTATGGGAAGGTTTGGCTTTGCTATTTAGAATTGCTAGAGAAGAGTGGGATGGAAAAGATAACCTCCACCAGATCATTTTATGCTCTTAGAGCCAGAGACTCTTTTCCCTAATGCATAGTTGTGAATGGGGCTTGTGGATCAGGAAACACCTTTGAACAACCTGTGACGATAATACAATAACCCCAGTATGATTCCACATTTTGGATTCATGCTTTTCTTGTAATCTAATCTCAGGCTGGAAAATGAATCCATATTATCAAGCATTATAAGCTAAACACTGGAGACTAGGAAACTGGAAGTCAGACTTGGAATTCTCTCTTTGGTTCAAATTCCTTACATAATTCAATTTATGTATGTAATAAAGACTAAGAGTAATTTATAACATTATCTGCCTTTAACTAAAGTCCTTAAGCAATGGTTCTCTCCTGTTACTCTACAACACTTTGGGGTGATTCTGATCACCTCATTAAGTGTCATGACATTGTAAGTTAATCTTATTAATATAAGGTTCCCACTATTATATAAAATACCTACAATATTGTGGTACCTTTTGATGGGTTGAAATGAGGATTAGGATCTGATAAAACTCCACAAAGAATGTTAATAACTATGTAGTGTGGAGAATATTTTTATTTGCTTTGTATCTATCCTCTGTAATGCCAAGTGTGAATAAATATTTGTTAAAATTTGAAGAGAAACATAAGAATGAAGTTGAACAGGCTTGAGTAAGGAGGCTGGCACAAATAGTGCAGGGTATGGTGGGAAGATTGCTTTTTCCAAGCACAAGGATCTTGTCTGATGGGATGTATTATTGAGGGCTAGAGATGTGGGGAGAGAAGGCTAAAATATGAGGAGAGGCAAGGAAGTCCAAAGTTGTCCATAACAAAAGAACCATCCCAGTGTCTCAAGGCACCAACAGGATGCCCTCTGGTCTAGCAACTCAAGGTAATCAGAGGAGACTTCTGCCAGGTAGTTAAAAGAACTGGAAAGGATATCTGCTTTATAGAAGAGTTCACTAAGGAGGAGACAGCCACTCAGGTGCAGGGCTGGAGGGGTTTGGAGATGTCTCAGAAGCAGAGGGCATCAAATTGCAGCAGCCAGCCTGGCCTCCCAGATTTACTGGGCATGGTTAGCATTTTTAGGGGGACCAGTTCAAGTGCTTGAAAAAATGACCACAGTTTGCGAGACAGGCTAAGGGTCATACTTCTTAGAACAAGGCATAGGGAATTGGATGGCACGATGCATAAGGATTCCACTGAATCAGCCAGGAGGCTGAACTTTGCGCTGTGCCCACTCTCCCCATCCCAGTCCTCCATGATGCAGCTTAGAAAAATACCTATTACCCTATGGCAATGAAGTGGCATCTCACCGGCCAGCACATTGGCAGTCAGAGTATTTTTGTCTTCCGTTGTGTTCCTTGTACTTAGAGTTAAGGGAGTTCGAACAGTGTAAAAAGAAGATGTAATATGTTGAGGCTTTTTACATGTGAGAATTTTTGGCGTATATGGTGGAGAAAACAAATACTTAGTTGTATGAGAGGGACCCGCAAAGTATCCAGTGTTTTAAAAATTAAGAAACAATTATTTAAATTCACAAAATCATGGAATTGTATTAGATTATCTTTCAGGTTTCTTCCATACATAAAATTTTAGAGTACTTCACACACTACAGTTTCTTTCTGTATAGTCTGTGACTACCACTTCTTTTTATCCTCAGACATAAGCTTTTACTGTTGGCCTTTTGTGGTCTTTTTTTGGTATTGATAGTTTAGATTGAATTTTTGGCTTCTGGCATTTGGCTCACATACTGATTTTTTCCCCCATCATGTGCCTCAAGAGAGCTTTCTTAAAATAAAATTCAGTCTCCCTTTTGTTTTCAGCATGATTGCATCTAATTATGCAATTAGAATAAATACATGCAATCAGAAGCAAGTAATAAATATTAGGTTCTAACTTTGTAAATTTTGTTTTTGATAGTAAGTTCCTCAGGGGCAGAACTTTCTTATTTATGCCTGCTAATACCTTGCACTCTGTAATGCATGTGCCAGGAACTCAGTAGTTATTTGTTGAATTAATGAAGTATTTTTAAGATGCTGTGCAAGGCTCATCTGAAAATATGCAAATTCTCTCAGATGCTAGAAATAATTTTCAAAGCTATTTAGAACCATGTATATGGTTATGTTTAGACCATGTATCAGTTTGAAATAAATTGATTTATCAAGCTGCGTGTTTGGCACAATGGTGGCTGTGACTACATTAGTTGTCTTTGGAAGAAAAATGATTTTTATAGGTCATCAGTTAGGTCAGTTAGTCATCATAGATTTACCGTGTTTCTCATGCTGTTCCCTTAGATTTGATCTGGCTTCTCTCTTGTACATTTGAAGCTTATTTAGGAGTGTGTCAGAACAAGCTGTCTCTGCAGCCTGAATTGTTAGCCTTTAGGGCAGGGACCACATTATTATGTTCTCTTCAGAGAATGACACAGGAGAGAGCTGCCTGGATCATAAATGATGGTGATGAGCTCAAGTGGATGACCTGGCTCCTTGGTCTGGACACCAGGGGCAGGAGAGCACATGCCATCTTTCTCAGGGTTTTTCCTAATAGTCCCTTTGAAATTACCCTTCACCTTGTTGTGAAGTCTTATTTTATTTCACTTTTTAAACATATGCCTGTAATATAATTTGTCCACTTCCATTTTTCAAGCATTCCAATGTTATAAGCATTAAAAATATAACTTGTCTCATTTGTATTTTTATACTCAATACCTAGCAAAGCAAAATTCCTGGCATATGCAGGGATTTGATAAATGCTTGTTGAATTGAGTTGGTACTTTTGGCAGTGGGTAATCAGGCATTTGAGTCTGATTAAAGTCTAGAATCTAGATTTCATATCTCCTTTTACAGGAACAGTGGATTCCAATGGCTCTTTGACCTCTGAATCCTTCTTGGTTTAGGGTTATCATAGATCTCAAGACCACAGGATTAATAGAAACAACAGGCTTGGAAAAGGCAATTAATTTTGTAATTAAGTTTGTTGTCATTTGAATTTGTAAAGTTTACAGTCTGGGGGACACTTGGTTCTCCTTCACTTTGAGAAGTTTGTGCCACAAAAGGGACCCAGAAAAGCTGGGAAGCCAGGAGCAAGAAAACTTACACTTATTCAAAATGTACTTTGCTAATGATGGCATATGGAAGCCTTATAAAACACCTATTTTGGTGCTTTTACTGGACTCCTTTAAACCCTTATTGCTCAATGCCTTTATAGCAAGAATAAGAAACTATGTCCTGACATAAAACATCTATTTGAAAAAGATGGTAAATTTATTGGGAGCATTTCAGGGCTGAAGCATATTTGTAACTGTGAGAGATGGCCTCAATTATTAATCTTCATGTGAAACCAAAGAGAAGAGACTGATACACTAGATTAATGGCACTTGATTTTACTACCCTAAACTGAAATCATCATCTACAAAAAGAGATTTGTAGTCTTTTGGTGATTCATCCCAGGCTATATTAGAGCCCCAGAACTATGGCTTTTAATTACCACTGATTTCATTTTACCTTCCCCTAGGAATGCCATTTTGAAGTGTGGCGAAAGGATTCCAATCATTCCAAACTTGACACTTTGAACTAAAGTTAACCCAGAGCTATGGTTAATCTCTCTGGTCTCTTTTTAAACCCTATTGATTTAAAAAAAAAGTGGTGGGGGAAGGTATTATTTTTGCAGCACTTACTATGTTTTAGGACGGTGAGCCAAATATTGGTATTATTGCCATCTTATAGATTAAAAAATCTGAGACCTAGAGTAGTTCAATGTTTTGTGCAAGGCTGCATCGCTTATATGGAGTCAGCTAGGATCCAAACCAGCCTAAATGATTTCAAGGTCCATATGCTTCTGTCTCCTTTGTAGTGATTTTCCCCTGAGGTTGCACGTATTTCAATTTCTGCAGCAGGTTTTTTCTCATATGACACTTACTCTGGTGTTACAGTTATGTAAAATTTTGTTTTGTCTAATTAGACTATGTTCTTCTTAATGAACAGAGTTGTAGCTTTGTATTTCCAAAGCACCTGGGATAGTGCCACTTGCACATAGCGGATGCTTTATAAATATTTATTGAATAAAATTGTTTAATAATCTGACATTGTTTACTACTTGATGTAGATCTAGGATTTGAAATGATTCTTTCCCAAAATAATGCTAGTGGTTGGTTAAAATGTGAAGTCTCAGTTGAAATATAATTTTCACCTCTATCAGTGCTTTCTTAAAAAAAAAAAACAACCACTAGAGAAAATAACAGCTTAGAAGTAGTAATTTCTTTTTCTTAAAGGGTCGGAGAAAATATGCAGAGGGGATACAAATAAATAAGCCAAAGTCCCTGTCCTTTGAGAAGCAGTGATGGGAGATATTAATGATATTTATAATATAGAATAGAATATTCTAATGCCGTTAAAGCAGAGTTGTAAAACTTTGAGGAGAGATGATTTTTAATTTGCAAGGATCAGGGAAGTGTTCATGAAAGAGGGGACATTTGACCTAGAACTTGGAAAGAGGAGTATGTTTTGACAGATTTCAAGGGAAGGAACTTTGGGCAGAGGAAACAGTTAGAGAATAGTCATGGAGGCAGAAATGTCAAAGATATGATAATGAATTTAATCTCACTGGAGTATAGGACTTGTTAAAAATAGTGAAGAAGGTAAGACAGGAAAGGATACTTGGGGATAGAGCTTGGGGGGTCTTGTGCAAGATGATATTTAAATTACTTTTCAACAATTTTGTGATCCTATAATTCTCTGAATGCCATGACAAGGCATTTGGCTTTTATTAAGTGAGCAATCATGAGTCTCAAAAATATTTTCAGTTGTGACATCTTATCTTCATTTGATATTCTTACAGTACCATGAAGTGACACAATTAGAACTGTGCTTTGTAAGCACAGTTTTTATAGAAGATTATGTTGGCAGCAATGTGTAGTGGAAATGTAGTGGAATGAAGTGGAAAGGGACTGAAGGTTAGAAGTTAGAAGGCTGTTGCAACAGTATAGATTAGAAAATAGTATAGATTAGAAAAAATAGTACAGATTAGAAAATAGTATTATATAGATTAGAAACAAAGACCTGAACTACGATGGCATCCATGGGAAGAAAGTTAGGAGCCAGGTGTGGTGTGTGTGCCTGTAGTCTCAGCTGCTCGAGAGGATGAGGCAGGAGAATTGCTTGAGCCTGGGAGTTTAAGGCCAACCTGGGCAACATAGTGAGACTCTGTCTCTTAAAAAACAAAATAAACAGACAACAGACATAGAAATATATACACCCATACAAATATTTCTATAAAGATAACTCATAATAGTTACCACAATGAATTCAGAGTCACCATCTCTGATACTAATAAAGAATAAAGTAGCTTTAACTTCAGAATTGATTTGAATAAAATGACCCCAGGAAACTCCATTATAGTGGTTTTATTGAAAGCCCAAGATCTTTCCTCAGACCCTTTTGGTTGTTTAATTTTCTTATTCTTAACAATGACCTTGTAAGATATGAAAGGAACAGGATTTGTGCTACCTTGGGGCCATTTTATCAACTAGTCCTTGAAAAGACCAGATTGATCTTCTCAAGGTTAGGTTTTATTTTATTAATTGATGTCCAGAAGCTCCAGAATTTGCATAAATTAGGTGGGACAGTTGTTAGATCATTGACTTTCTAGCTACATTTGTCTTCCATTAATCAAACTGAAATCCATTTTCTATGATAGGTTTTGCAAACCTACTTACCCCCTCCCTCCTTTTCTCTCCTCCTCCTTCCTTTTCTTTAAAAAATTATTTATTAAATTCCTGTTCCATGCTAGACATTATGTCACATGCTAGGAATGGATTGATGAATAAGCTTTTGTTTTGGGGCATCTCATAGTTCAGTGGGGTGGAATCATATGTGCTTTGTTAGAGGAGCACAGAAAAGGGAGCTAAATCAGAACAGGAAGGGGAGGGGTAAATTAGAAAAGCTTCCTGGAAGTGATGACATCTGAGCAGAGTTTTGAAGATGAGTAGCAAGTAGCTAGACAACAAAGGGAGTTGTGGGGTGAGAAGTTTAAAGACATATTCAAAGACTTACAAATAGTTTGTATACCTAAAAACAGGAGCATATTTGGGGAATTCTAGGAGATGAAGTTAGAGAAGTAGGCAGGTAATTGTGTCTTGGATTTAAATGAGGACTTTCAACTACTTCCTAAAAGCTATAGAGAGCCATTGTAGTATTTTACACAGGGATTAACTTGATAAAACTTATATTTTAGGAAGTTTATTCTAGTACAGGAATGGAAAATGGATTTGAAGAAAGACAAGATTGAAGGCAAAGGAATCTGTTATAGGCTACTGCTGAAATCCAGGAATAAAGTGGATGAAAGTCTAAACGAAGGTGGCTGAGAAATTAAGAGGAAGGGATAGATTCATGTCATTAAAAAGGTAGAAAGTTTGTGACTTGGAGCCTGATTTGTTGGGGTAATTGACACATAGGGATAAATTCTTATATATTTGGTTTTAGTTGGATCATTCACTGGGGATACAGAAGTAAGATCTGGTTTTGGGAAAAAGATAGACATTATCGACTTTGGCATATGGATGTTGAGATTCTAATTGGTTATCCAAGTAGAAATGTCCATTAGGCAATTCAGCTGAATGTTTTGAGCAAGATATATAGATTATGGAGTTAGCCTACAAGCTGATGCCATGGGCGTGAATGCTGGACTCCAAGGGTGAGGAGTAATGTGAACGAGCAAAGGACTGAGGTTAGAGCTTTTGTCTTCACATTTAATTGGTCATCAGAGGAACACATGGAGGAGACAGATAAGCAGGAAGAGTAAGTGGTAGGAAAAAACCAGAGAAGAGCAATGTAATTAAAACTGAGAGATAGCTCAAAGGAGGAGAAATGTCCTTAGTATCAAACCTTCAAACAGGAATTTTAAGAACTACAGAATATTTTTTATTGTATTTGGCATAAAGATATACTCATTGATCTTTGATCTGAGCAGTTTCAGTACAGCAGTATGGGCAGAGCTGAGTTTGGGACCGAATTGTGTCCAGATTATAAGGGCAGTTAGCTAAGTTAGGAGCCAAAAATGAAATAGAGAGTGAGAACAGATCAAAAGTCCTGGGATCAAAACAGGATTGGGGGCCAAGATGAGGAACAGCAAATGATCCTAGAAGGAGCAAGCAGGGAACAAACAGAAGGCTCATAAAGATTCCATTGAAATATGATATGGTTTATCTGCCATGACTCTACCTAGGATAACTTAAAGGCATTATGCTACTTCTGGCACCACATTTCTGAGACATGTTTTCTGCTGGCCAACCATTTCACATGCAGGGGTCAGATCAGATATCCTGGCCAGTTACATGCAACTGCCCATCTGGCATTAAGTAGCTGAAAACTGTTCCAACACAATAAGGCAAAGCGTCCGTGGGAAGAAGAGTTCTTCATCATGTACTACACAGACTCAGAAATCAATAAGTGCTTGACAGCCTGGTAAGTATCCTTTTGATGATGGATCTAATGCCACTGGAAGTACTTTAATGCCTCAGCAATGTTTGTCTTTTGTGAAAGAAAAATACATAGTTGTAAACTGGATGTCCTGAGAAGGCTTGAGGCTCTTGCTTTGCTTTCAGGGTGGGTACACTAAGAAAAACATGCATCACATTTTAAGGGCGATGAATCCAGCAGCATTAATGAGGTAGCTAAACAAGGTGTTCCTAGAAATTTTCATTTGGTGAAGGAAGGGCAGAAGGCAAGGCTGCTGTGTGTGATGTCCAGCTGGGCAGGCTGTTCTCTGAACAGGACTTGCTTAACTTGGTAAAAGTTCTTCTGGAACAAAGGCGAGTAGGTGACTTCAAATTTGGTTCACACTTGAGTCAGCTTCCCACCTACCTGCTCCCCTTACGAACCACACTCTCTAGTTACTGATCCTCAGCTCTGCTCTTGGCTGTATCCCTGGATCTTCAGCCACTTGGGCTCATTGTGTTTTCCAGTGAATTACTGATAGCTGACTTTAGCTTTTCTGCTTGGATCATGCGCTGTCTCATAGAGTATATTCATCTGGACAGAAATGTACCTTGTTAAAACAGGCTTGTGTAAAAGGTTTCACCCACTCTGATCATCAGAATGTTCATTGTAAGAATCTTGAGGCTCCATTCAATCTGCTTTTCACCTATAATGATATGAGGAGTTCTATAATTCAGTGCTTTTTTAAACAACAAAAGAATTTGTGGACAATGTCTGAATCCCCCGTTAGGAAAGAGAACTTTAGTTCATATAATTCAATACCACAAGTAAAAAACTGGACAGTGACTTTTGATATAAATTTTCAGTTTCCTGGTGAAAACTCTTAGCCAGAGAAATTGTTTTTGTCTTGGTCTTGTTTGAATTTTCTAATATTGTCTAAGTTTAGCTGACCATCTTGTGATCTTCTTCTGCGTGTCATATGCTCTTTTTGCCACTGTTTTCCACCCAGGGATGTAACTTCCTTGCTTATAGATTATTTGATTTTTTTTCACTGACACTGTGAAAATGTATAATTCGTTTTGTTTTGCAAAATATTGCTGCCTGTTTTCTTCTTCTCCCTGAAATGGGTATCGGTGTCTGCCTCTGCATTGTTCCGTAGATCTCTGCCCTTATGGTCTTTGCATACCTTTTCCCTGTAGTGCTTTCTGTCCTGACCTGCATTCTCCTCACTGTGGTGATGGTTAAGAGATATGGGTTTGGAATGAGACAGGCTAAAGTTTAGTTCCAGCACCATCTGTTACTTGCTGTGTGGTCTTGGACAAATCACTTGACAGTGTCATGCTTCAATGTTCTTATCTCTGAAATGGGGCCATAATGGTACCTACCTCATAGGTTGTTGTGAGGATTAAATGAGACAATACAGGCAAAGTGCTTACGCAGCACTGGCATATAGTAAGTGCTTCATCATGTTCACTGGTTGAGTTCTGAACTGAATATGTATTTACTTCTTCCTATTAGGTAGAAACAAAATTCCATGATCCTTCCTGTGTAACACTTTTCCTATAGGAGATGCTTAGAGGGAATTCCTTGTCAGCTAACTCTTCATGTTGAATATTTGTGCCAGTTGTACAGTGCCAGTTATTGCTTCTCTGGTAGGGGAGCCTACATTTCTCCTGCTTTTGCCTCTACAGTAAGATATGATTCCACGTTTCACCCTTCCTTTCTTCTTTCTTCTTCTACCTTTCTTCCCTTTTCTTTTTCTTTATTTCTAACCTAGTGTATTGGTTTTATATGCTGCATAGTAAATCACCACAAACTCCACTTAAAACCACATGCATTTATTTTCTCACAGTGTCCATGGCTTAGGAGTTGGGACATGGCTTACCTGAATCTTCCACCCAGGGTCTCACAAAACTGCAACCAAGGTATTGGCTGGACTGCATTTCTATCTGGAGACTTGACTGGGGAAGAATTTGCTTACAAGCTTGTTCAGATTGTTGGCAGAATTTATTTCCTTGAGGATATATGATCGAGGGCCCTGGCTTCTTACTGAATGTTAGCGGGAGTCCTCCCATTTCTTGCCATGTGGATTTTTCTACATGACTCCTTGCTTTATCAAAATGGTAAGGAGAACCTCATTCCTGTCTGCTAAGGTGGAATCTTATATGATGTAATATAATCATGGGAGTGACATCCCATCACCTTTGCCATGTTCTATTTGTTAGAAGCAAGTCACAGGTCTCTCCTACACTGAAGGGGAGGGTATTATACAAAAGTGTGGACACTAATAAGTGGGCAGTTTTTGGGGGGTCACCTTAGTGTCTGTTCACCCAGTCTAGGTGCTTGCTGTAATATCATTGAACACACTGGACTCTTCCATGACCTTAGTCTTATTAATTCTATGAGTATGATATAAAAATATGGTACTACATTATGAATTCTTAGAAAAATCTGACTGTAATAGAAAGTATGAGCTGCAGATACTTACCTTGAAAACCCCCTTTGAATGTAAGAAGCTTAGGAAAGGTCAAAAGTTTTTCAAAGATTTTTTAGGAAATGAGGTAAGGGTGTGGAGGTCTGAGCAAAGTAGGGTTTGGGATAGTCTGAGTGGTTAATATGATACTATTTGATTAAAGTGAAGGGAAGAAACAAATTGCTAAGTGATAGCAAGTCTATTTTAGATTGGTTGGGGTGAATTTGTAATGGAACCAACTAACAGTTTCATGGCTTTGTGCAGCAATGCTGAGCAGTCTGGAAGCAGGACAAGAAAAAAAAGCAAAGTTTGACCAGGAAAAAGAATTGGCAAAGCAAGAACAGTGGAAATTTAGAGTGTGGGAAATCCTAAATTTTATTACTATTGCAATTTGGCTTGTCTAGCTGAAGATAGTTAATATTTTTCAATTTTAAGTTATGAACTATTTCAAATATCACAAAAGAACATAAAATAATTTAATAAGAAACCACTTATTCCCAATCATATTTAATAGATGTTAAAATTTCTCATATTTCCTTCAAATATTCTTTTCTTTTTAAAAATAGCAAAGTCACACATCCTATCTTATCTTTCTTTTTTTTCCTTCTTAATGAAGATTTGAGGTTTGCAGTTATTATCACACCTATTTAAATGAGTCAGTATGTATAATCTTAGAATGTCATTTTTAAAAAAAGGAACTCTTTAACATGCTTATTAGCAAGTAATGGATACAGCATAAAAAAGGAGAGAAGAGTTAGAGGAAGCTTTGAGGGCAGCAACTAATGCCCAGATGTTTTGTTGCAGCATTTATGTACTGAATTTCAGAGTAAGCATTAAGATGCTTTTTTTTTTTTCTTTTTTTTATTGGGGGAAAGCTACAAAGCATTTACAGTACAATGTTTACAGTCACAATTTGTAGTGAGCTGATTTCCCCAAATATATTACCACTCAAGTTGACTTATCTTGTTACATTCAAAAATCTACTCTGTCAAAGTAGTCCATAGAGTACATACATAGTGCTCCAACTGTATCTA
>CAUYRT010093702.1:0-73212 GCA_963574885.1 Lepilemur ruficaudatus
TATATTTTTAGTTGGCCCATTAATTTGTTTCTATTTGTAGTAGAGACGGGGTCTCGCTCTTGCTCAGGCTGGTTTTGAACTCCTGACCTTGAGCAATCCCCCCACCTTGGCCTCCCAGAGTGCTAGAATTACAGACGTAAGCCACTGTGCCCGGCCTTCACAGTGTCTTTTTGCAGAGCAAAAGTTTTTAAGTTTCATGAAGTCAAATTCATTAAAATTTCTTTTCTTTAAGAAAACTTGGAATATTTAATATGATCTTCAATGGAAGCATTTTTGGGGGCGGGGCGGGGGCAGGGGGATGACACAGAGTCTTTCTCTGTTGCCCAGGGTGGAATGGAATGCAGTGGCACGATCACAGCTCACTGCAACCTCCAACTCTAGTGATCGTCCTGGCTCAGCCTCTTGAGTAGCTAGAGTTACAGGCATGCACCACTATGCCCGGCTAATTTTTAAAAATGTTTTGTAGAGACAGGGTCTCACAGTGTTGCTCAAACTAGTCTTGAACTTCTGGCCTCAAGTGATCCTCCAGCCTTGGCCTCCCAAAGTGCTGGTATTACAGGCATGAGCCACCACACCCAGCCAAGGTTTTTCTTTTATGGAATTGTGTTTTTGGTATCACATCTAAGAACTCTTCACCAAGTCCTAAGTCCTTAAGATCTTTTATATTTTCTTCTAAATAGTTTTATGCTTTGCACTTTACTCTTCTGATCTACTTTGAGTTAAAAATTTTTATGTAAAATGTGAAGTTTAGGTTAAAGTTAAATTTTTTGCCTGTGGGTACCTAGTTGTTCCAGCATTATTTGCTTGAAAGTACTTCTTTTCTTCAGTTGAATTGCTTTCACACCTTTGTCAAAAATCAATCTCACTGGTGTGGGTGTATTTCTGGGTTCTATTATTTTCATTCATCTATGTAACTGTCCTTCCCAATACTACTCTGTCTCTATTACTATATATATTAATATCAGTTTTAAAATTGGGTATAGTCATTCTTCTCATTTCATTCCTTTTCAAAAATAATTCAGCTGTTCTAGTCCCTTTGCCTTTTAATATAAATCTTGCTGAGATTCTGATAGGAATGCACTAACATATAGGTCAATTTGTGGACAATTGACATGTTTACAAATGTTGAGTCTTCCAGTCCATGAACATAGTATATGTCTCCGAGAATTTAAATTGTCTTTAATTTCTCTCATCCACATTTTATATTTGTCAGTGTAAAGATCCTTTGTCAAAAATCAGTTGATCCTACTTTTATGGTCTATTTTAGGTTCTCTATTCTGTTTTATTCAACTATGTTTCTGTCCCTTTGTCACTAACACACATTCCTGGTTACTACAGCTATATAGTAAGTCTTGATATGGAATAGAGTGATTCCTTCACTTTATTCTTCTTTTACAATATTGATTTAGCTTTTATAGTGCATTTGTATTCCTATATAAATATTAAAACAATCCTGTCTATCTACAAAAAAGTGTTGCTGGGATTATATTAGGAGTGGTTTTAAACCTATAGATTACATTAAGGGGAATTGATGTCTTTACTGTATTGATTATCCCAGCCCATGAACACTATCTCTTCAGTTATATTTTGTAATTTTTGGCATACAAGTCCTATGCATGTTTTGTTAGGTTTACAGTTATTTCGTTTTGCTTGGAACCAGTCAATTACCATATATTTACAGGGCTATTCAAATTATTTAATACTGGGTGAGTCATGGTATTGTGTGCTTTTCAAGGAATTGGTCCATTTTACCAAAGCTGTCAAATTTATGTTTGTGTATGTTCTTAGTTTTCCCCCAGTATCCTTTTAATGTCTGTTTGGTCTGTAGTGATAATCTATCCCCTTTTGTTGGCAAGTTGTGTCTTTTTCTTTGTGAATCTTGCTGGAGGTTTGTTGATTTTTATTGACCTTTTCAAATAATCAGCTTTTTGTTTCATTGATTTCTCTATTTTAAGTTTTCAATTTCATTGACTTCTGCCCTCAAAACTTCCTCCCTACTGCAAGATGGGAGTTGAAGTCTGTGTTCCCTACTCTGCCTTCATTGACATCCGGATGAGGAGGGCCTCCTCCTTGTTGGTGGGTGAGGATGGAAGTTTAGGCTCCCATCAGGAGTATAATGAAAATTATGTATACTCCATCTTTCTTTTCTGTGAAATGCATTGTGACATCTTTACGGATTTTAAAAATTCTTTGCCAGTATTTTGCTTTAGACATATCTTCCAGTTTGGGGCTCATCTTCTCAATTTATTCATGGTAATCTTTTGACTAGCTGTAGTTCTGTAACAAAGTTGAATATATTAATCTTTCCCTTATAGCTCCTGTTTTTTGTTTCTTAAGAAATTTATTCTTGTTCCAAGGTCACGAAGATATTCTCCTGTATTTTACTGTGAAAGTTTTATAGTTCTTAATTCATTCAAAATAATTATTTTTTGGATCAGATAAAGTTGTGATCTAATTTCATCCCCCACCTCCCAATAGTAGTTTCAGCAACATGAAAAGTTCATCCTTTTTTCCACTGGTTTCTAGTGCCACATCTGTCATATACAAAGTGTACATATATGTAAGCCTGTTTCTGGTATGTGTGTTCTGTCCATTTTTATTTACCCTTACATAAATATCATACCATTTTAATTACTATATGGCTTTGTAGTTTTTTTTTTTTTTTTTTGAGACAGAGTCTCACTCTATTGCCTGGGCCAGAGTGCCATGGCGTCAGCCTAGCTCACAGCAACTTCAAACTCCTGGCCTCAAGCAATCCTTCTGCCTCAGCCTCCCAAGTAGCTGGTACTACAGGCATGCACCACCATGCCTGGCTAATTTTTTCTGTATATTTTTACTTGGCCAATTAATTTCTTTCTATTTGTAGTAGAGACGGGGTCTCGCTCTTGCCCAGGCTGGTTTCAAATTCCCGACCTTGAGCGATCCTCCTGCCTCGGCCTCCCAGAGTGCTAAGATTACAGGCGTGAGCCACCACGCCCGGTGTATAGTAAGTCCTATTAATAGGTCATTAATATGAAATGTCTGATTTTTATTCAAAAGTGTAGTTTATTATATTTCAAACAAAAAGCAGTACAATTAATCAAAGTATGCGCCTAAACTATCAACACAGTTTTGCCACCTTAACGGTAGCTTGTGTATGCCAGCAGCAAAGAAGCCTGGAGAGCAAGTGGTGATGAAATCGCAAGAGGTATTTTCTGCAGCTTGTTGAGAACTGAATATTTTTCCCTGCAAGAAGTGGTCCAAAGCCTGGAATAAGGTGTAGTCAGTTGGTGCAAAGTCTGGTGAATACGGTGGTTGACAGAGAGCTTCCAAGTCCAGACTCTGTAGTTTGAGCAGCTTTGTTTGTGCAACACGTGGTTGAGTATTGCTTTGCAAGAGGATTGGCCTATTTCTATTGGCCAATCTCGGCTGCTTAATCACAAGCATCCTCATCATTTCGTCCAGTTGGTTGCAGCAGACATCTGCTGTAATGGGTTGACCAGGTTTCATGAAGCTGTAGCGGAGTATACCAGCACTGGACTACCAGACAGACACCATTAACGTTTTTTTGATGAACATTCAGTTTTGCACTGGGTTTGGCACTTCATCTTTATCCAACCGTTGTGCTGACCATTTGTGATTGTCAAAAAGAATCCATTTTTCATCACATGTAACAAAATGGTGTTGTAACAGCAAAAAAAGGCTTTGAGACAATTTCTCTTTTGATGTTCATTTAATGCATGCGGAACCCATCTATCCAGCTTCTTTGCCTTGCCGATTTGTTTCAAATGGCCCAATACTGTTGGAATAATGTCAAGCCTTACTGCTAATTCATGCGTAGGTTGAAATGGATTTGTCTTCACTACAGCTTTTAGCTCATCTTTATTCACTTTGGTCTCAGGTTGCCCACATGGCTCATTTTCAGGATTAAAATCACCAGAATGGAATTTCTCATACCATCGACATACTATGCATTCATTGCCTACATAATTCCTGAACACTTAGTTGATATTTTGAGCTGTCTATGCTGCATTAGTTCCACGTTGGAACTCATATTCAAAAATAACTCGAATTTTTGACTTATCCAAGGTTTCACAAAATTTTCTAAAAAAAATTTGAAATATTATCAATCACAAGCCAAAACATGCATTTGGAAAACTAAAGATGTACCTTCACAATAAAAATAAAACAAGTGTCAAAGTGAAATGTCAGAAATACCAACTGTCAAACTTAGTACTTAAGGAAATCAGACATTTCATACTCAACCTAATGGGTAGGTATGTCCCCTTAGTTCATCAAAATTCTATTGAAATACCTGTTGGGGTTGTTACTAGAACTATGTTGGGTCTATAGATATGTTTGGGAAGCATTGGCATCTTTACCATCGCAAACATGTTTTCTTTATGATTTAAATATTTTTAAGTGTTTTTAAATACAGCTTAACGTGTTTCTTCACAGTGACATTACACAACCTTTTAAAGTTTATTCCCAAGTACTTAATATATTTTTGTTGCTATTGTAAAATGGAAATTTTTTAAAATTAATATTTGTATATACAAATGAAATTAGCCTTTAGATTACTTTGTGTTTTTTGTTATGCAGTTAATTTAAAAAATATATCTGGGAACCTTATTGTAGCCTCTTTGGTATGAATTATGCATCAAATTTATATTAAATTTTAATTCATAATTATTTTACCAAGCACAAAAGATGATTCTTTTTTCAAAGAAATAGTATTTACCTTTGTTAAAGGGAAACAGAGTACAGTGATTCTTAATCTTCTGTGGAGATTTTAAATAAAATGAATTAATTTCTCTCCTCTACTTGCAGAAATCCTGATTCTACAGATCTAGAAAACCAGAGCTTCTTGTTCTTTTAAGAATCTCTTATGTGGTTCTGTACATCCCTGTTTGAAAACCACTGCTTAGAGAAGTTACTAAACAGTAAAAACAGCCCATGGGGGGATATTTGTTGGCCGGGGCGTGGGGTATCTCATTTAGAAATATGAGGATTTGTGCATAATTTAATATATTTTGTGTCAGTATATATAAAGTTCACATACACTTTTTGTCATGTAACAGGTATGAATTTAAAAAAAGAATATAGATATTGTAAAAGAACCCAGTCACAGCTTAGATGAGATGTGTTGGTTTAATACACAGTATATTTGTATTAAAACTTAGAATGCAATTTTGTCTTTCCCAGTTGGAGTCATTCGATGCCCAGTTTGCAGCCAAGAATGTGCAGAGAGACACATCATAGATAATTTTTTTGTGAAGGACACTACTGAGGTTCCCAGCAGTACAGTAGAAAAGTCTAATCAGGTGAGTGTATTAAATCTCGAATCTTTTGCCCCTTCTTGATAAGGCAACCTGAAATGCTGGAGGACTGTAAAATAAAAGGAGCCAAACCACAGGCCATTAATCTATAAAATTTGTGATATTTTAAAAAGTATATGATGAAAAATTCAATTAAGAAATAAAACAATGCCAATACTAAAGCCCATGATTGCATCCCACATTCCCTGTCTCCTCCAGAGAAAACCATTAGTCTATATTTGATATTATTTAATTTCTTTGTACTTTCATTATGTATTTCTAACTAGATTTTTATTTTGAGCTCTTTTTCATTTTTTCTATTTTAATAATAAATTCTATAATGATACATAAGAAAAACACCATGTCTTTGACCAGTAAGTTTTCTACATTCTAAAAAAAATGTCATCTTTTCAATATGGTATTAATTTGAAAGCCTCATTTGGTACCATTGTCCAAGGTGTTGAGTTTAGAGATCCAGTGGTGTTTTTCTTTCTTTCTTTCATAACTCACATATAGAACATTTTGATGGCCTCTTAAATCTAGATGTCAGATCCATCATGGAAGATGTGTAGTACTCCAGTAGGGTTTAGCCACGCTGAGATTAATTCTGTAGCATGTGCAAAGTATGGTTGTTAGTCTACTTTTAGATCATGATTCATTAATTTTCCCTCTAGATAACTGCTTTAATTTGGAACAGAAGATCTGGGAAGAAACTAAATCTGTTTAGGGAAAAATTATTAGCTGTGTTTATGAGAAGTCTTTTTAGTAATCATATAGCTAACTTCTGTACTTCTTGTTTCATTTTCAGCTTTTTGTTTCTTGGGACAACTACAGGAATTTAGGGTTCACTTTAAATGTGCATAGCTACTACTAAATAAAATACTTCTTTTTATTGTTTTAAAAGTATCCACAGTTTTACTTAACCCCTCTGAAAGTTCCCTTCCGAGTACAAATGATTTTGTTATTGTCTTCCAGTGTGTTACATCTATCACTTTGCTTCAACTGTGACATATTTATACTAGTTATTCTTTGTTAGTCATATTACTGACCAGTTGTACTTCATCAGGTGAACTCTCGTAGTTCATGTGCATGCTCAATCTAGAAAACTTGAAAGTAGCGTAAATAATCAACAAGATTATTGATGGCATGAAATGACAATATTAGGAGATGAGAATTGAAGGGATTCTAATCTAAAGGACAGGCTCTTCTTGCCTGGGGCTTTTACAACATGCTGTTCTCTCTGCCTAGAAGGTTTTTCATCCAGTAATTGTTGACTCAACTTGCATATCTTTGTGCTAATATGATTTTCTTAGGAAAAGCCTTCGCTGGACAATCTCTACTCTCTTTCCCCAGCCTTCCAACCCTACTAAAATAGGATCCATTTCTTCATCATATGCTCTTATAACTTCTTGTATATATTTCCTTTATGGTACTTCACAATTAGTAGTTGTATGTTGGTATGCTTATTCCAGTGTTGTGCTTCTGCTTCCCATTTCATCTTCACTACTCAGTAAAATCTATATTATCAATATTACTTTCATTTTAAAGATGGGTACTCTAACCTATCCAAGGCCACTCAGCTGGTAAGTAAGGTAACTGGAATTTGAACCTGCACTTCTTCTATGAGACTGTAATTATCATAAGGGCAAGGGACCATGTTTGCTTTTCCTGATGTTCTATCCACAACACCTAGCACAGTCCCTTGAACATTTGGGATGTTGAATTAAGGAGAAAATGTACTTTTATTCTTGCCTATTCAGTTTTTCCATTTCATATGGATATAATTTAACATGTAATGTCAGTTTAAATTTACAAACATTATTTAGAAGATAACTGATTGAGTCCAGTATGGTTAATATATCATTTATGTATAACTAGTTGTGTGAGCAGCTTTTCATTTTCTCAAAAATTCCTGTGACATGTTTCTTTTATTGTTAGGTGTGTACAAGCTGTGAGGACAATGCAGAAGCTAATGGGTTTTGTGTAGAGTGTGTAGAATGGCTCTGCAAGACATGTATCAGAGCTCATCAGAGGGTAAAGTTCACAAAAGACCACACTGTCAGACAGAAAGAGGAAGTGTCTCCAGGTAATAAATTAGTTTTCATTTCTTTTTTTCTCTCTGTGTGTCTTTTCTTCCTGCTTACACTGACTTGTTTTGACATACTTTTTTGATAAGCATTAAATATACTCTTATTTCTCAATACAAAAAGGTCTATATTACTGCTTTGTGTTTGAGTCAACCAGTGTTTGTATGCCTATTCTGTATTCCAGGAACTTTGCTTATAAGTACTAGGAATGAAAAGGTAACGAAGACAGGTACTCCTTGTACTTTAGGAGTTCATAGTATAGGGAAGACTATAAGCAAATAAGTAGCCATAGTTTGGCTTATTAAGTACTGTTGGAGAACATGAAAAGAGTACCAAACTCAGGTTTAGAGATTTAGGTTGGAGGCCAAATAACTTCACTTGAAAGAGAGCTGCACCTATGGAAACAGAAGGATTGCTTGGTACCATTCAGGTTACATTTGAAGTGTAGTCCATAAAACTTCTGTCTGGTCTCAGCAGTCTGGGTGTGGGTATAGAGAAGAATTGGATATATGTAGCATACAGGTTTAGCTGGACAGGTGTTACAGAACTTCAGGAAGGGTAAGAGACGTGTATAATGTCAAATCGAAGGATTTTCAGATTTTAACTGGATAAAGGAAGGAAGTAGAGAGCGTCAGTTGATAGGGTAAAAGAAATGGTTAGGGACTAGAGATGGCAATGACATACAGTGAAAGTAGTAACTAAGAATTGGAAATTAAAAAGTAGATGTTATTAGAGTGGGAGGCTTGCATTTATGATTATAGAATTGGAACAGTTATGGACAAGGAAAATTCTAGGAAGTGGCCGTGGAGTAAGTAGCTAAAAATGAAGCACAGGTCTCTGGCTTGTCTTATGTGATAATCTGTTTGAACTTCTAAATCATCCAGGATGATGATGAGATTTAGGACTAGGAGGACGATTGAGAGTCAGGATCCAAATTCTTCAATAAATAAAAGGAGTCTATAAATGAGTAAGATAATATAATTTTTCTGTCTAAATCAGAAAGAGGACTATAAATAATTATCCCTGGACAGGAGGCACAAACTAGGATGTCCTAAGCACATAAAGCCCAGATGGCACGAACATTAAGGAGAAAGGAGCAGCGAGCTATGAGGATATTCAAATTGAACCATCTTTACATTGCTGGAATTAATTACGTTTGGTCTTGATGTATTATGCTTTTAATATTCTTGTAATATATTGCCAGTTTTCTCTATCTGGTTATTTTCCTTTTCCTTCTGAATTTTGCATATTTACCTTCTTCTTTCTGAACTGACCAGGTAGGTTATGTTTTGTTTTTATCCACAGATAACAGCTATTGCATTTATTTATCTAATTACCTGTTTTCATTTTTTAGTTCATTAATTTTATCTTTAATTATGCTTATATTATCTTAGTTTTAAAATTCTATTTCCAATTTTATTAAGTATTCATACTTTCATTTTTGTCTGTCTTAGAATTATAAGTTGTCACTTTGATTTCTGCTTATTTTTACATGTGCTGCATTTATGGTTACCAGGCACTTGAGGATTTATAAATTTTTGTGTTTTCTTGTTTTCTACTTTGATAGATCTGTAAATGATGGTTTGGGAAAGAAGACCGTGATGTATATAAAATGCAAAAAGCATGTTATTGAACAGTATGATTAATATGAACCCAAGAATTTTTAAAAAAGAACAAGGAAAATTTTCCTAGTACTTTAGTTTCATTTCTACTTTCAACTTTATTAGTTTTATTCTATTATGGTTAAAAAATGTGAGTCAGTTAACTCATTCTCCTTGCTGGCACAGATTTAAGATTTTTGTAAGGACTGATAATTAGATGAAAATAAATTTCAGATAAAGATTGAAATCAAAAAGAACCCATTAAAGTATGCCATATGGGGGGGAATAAACATTTTTATAACTAGAAAAGACAAAACCTTTGTAGAAGCAGTTCTCAAAAATTAAAGCCAAAAAATGTGTTTGGTGAAAAAGTAGCATAAACTAAGACTGGGAAAAATATTTCTAAAATCTTTGGCAGACAATATATCTAATGTATGTACAAATCAGTAAGAAAGAATTGGACTGAAAAATGGTACAGGTTATTAGCAGACAACTCTTAAAAGAAATACAAATGGCTGATAACTATGAGAAGTTGTTCTGATCTCAGTTATTAAAGAATTGCATCCTAAGACCGTGAAGTCACTCTGATTCTTTCTTTGTCTCCTCTCTTTTCTTTCTTTCTATCCTCCCACACCCTATCACGTCAGCAAATATTAAAAGTATTGAGAATACTCCCTATTAGGAAGCTAAAAGCCACTGTACACTTAGTAGGAGTACAAATTGGTATAATTTTTTGGAGAACCATTTAGTTGTTTCTATATAAATTACCCTTTGACCTCACAGTTCTACCACTAGAAATGTATCTTACAGAAGCATTCAAATGATTATGGATTTCATGTTTATTTTAGCCTTATGATACAATATTGAAAAATGAGAAACTTCTAAGTATCTACTAACAGCTGGTATTAACCATTTGATAGAATACTATACAATTAATAAACAAGATTTGAGTGCATGTATTTATCACAGAAAGGTATCTAAGAGTCAAGAGAGAAAAGTATCTCCCAAGACAATATATGAAGTGCCATTGTTTATTGTATAAAACTAATACTGTATTATATACCATATGCAGTTCCAGACACATAAAAACAGCCAGAGGAGCACACACCAGATTATTAACAGTAGTTTTCTCTGGAGGTGGGATTATTTCTGAATTGTTTGGATGTTACCTTTAATTATTAGATAAATTGGTGTTTACTATTTAATCAATCATTATATTTATTTATATTCTGATTTTCCCAACTTAATATTATAACATAAACATTTCCCAGTTTTATCCCCACACAGAAAAATTAGTGAAAAGCCACATGGATAACTGAGCTATAATAGTGAAAACATAATTATTTCTGTGTTAATAGCATCCTATATTAGGATTTTTGCAAAATTGATGAAATCATTCATTACTCCTTTTAGACATTTTTATTAGGTTTTCTTTCTTTTGCTGTCTCTTTTTTAGAGATGGGGTCTTGCTATGTTGCCCAGGCTGGCATTGACCTCTGGGGCTCAAGCGAGCTTCCTGAATACCTGGGATGACAGGTGCTTGACACTGCACCTGGCTTGATTTTATGAATTGCATTTTAAAAATCTCCCCTATTTGAGATAGAAAACATCCAGTTGGTTCGTACTCACTTATCAGGGCTATCTTTTTAATTGTACACGTAGACTTTTCACACACTCCTGAATTAATTTGAATTTCTACTTGGAAAAAAAAAAGCTGATGTATTTTTTTCTTCTGAAATGCTGAAAATACATAAATTTTAATATCTCTAACACTTAGTGTTGGTTATATTGTAGGTAAAGCTGTTTGTAGTTTTTTATATCAATGAATTTGAATTCAAATGAGCACTCTGATGATTTACTATTCAGTTAACTTTCTTATCTTTGTCTCCGTTGTTTCTGCAGAGGCAGTTGGTGTTACCAGCCTGCGACCAATGCTTTGTCCTTTTCATAAAAAGGAGCAGTTGAAGCTTTACTGTGAGACATGTGACAAACTGACATGTCGAGATTGCCAGTTACTAGAACATAAAGAGCATAGGTACCAGCTTCTTTCATTATATACACAGATTTGTAATACAGCTTTATGAGGACTAGAGAACTGCTGCCAACCCCAGCCAAATGGCACCTGCAAATATGTTTTGTCTGACTAGCAGTATGCTGGCCTATACCGGGGTCTCTCAAGTTTGACACTACTGACATTTTGGGCTAGACAATTCTTTGTTGCGGTGGAGACTGTCCTGTGCATTATATGGTGATTAGCAGCATCCTTGACCTCTGCCAACTAGGTGTCCTCCCTCCTGCCCAGATGCAACAACTAAATAATGTCTCCAGATACTTCCAAATGTTCTATGGAGCAAAATCACCCTGAATTGAGAACCACTGCCCCACACACTTTTTAAAAATGAATGGAATTAGCTGCCAGTGTTATAAATAAGAAGATTTTACATTTTTAAAAAATCTAGTTTCCTTTTTTTTTTTAACTTTTTTACAAAAATGGAAACCGTTGTATCCCTGTGACTATATACTTTCATGTCAGCATTTGGCTGGAATTGACTTTAGTGCTCTTTAGAATGAGACATCCATTTTCCAGTTCATTAAAGTCCCTACCAAAACTTACTTTTAAATCTGACCTCCATAGGCATTTGGGTTAGCAACCACTGATTTGCATAGTAAGATTCAGATTGATACAAATATAATTGTTTATAATCATCTAGGCTCCCAATGATGGCAGACTAGGTAATTCGGACCAAACATACCAGTGAGGACAACTATTAATAGAAAACCGGGATAAAATACAGAAATCATCTACATGAAATGTCAGAGCTAAAAACATAGTAAGGAATTGTTGGATGAAGATTGGGTTGGAGTGGGGGCAGAGAATAGTAGGGCCTTCTTTTCTCCCCTTGAGGCATTTGCTTAGAGGTTTAGGAGTACTTTTAGTAGGATTACAGGTTTGAGAAAACAGGGATTAGAGTTCAGGAGTCTCAAGGTGAAAGCTTGTCCTTGACTTGAGTTAGGACCCTAAAAGGCTACACTATTGTAATGAAGATGAATTAGTAAGTTGTTCCTCACAGGGAATAAAGGTCAGCACCTACACTTGGATTAAAGTGTAATCATATTGCTGGTGCCCCAAGGTACCTGGTAAAATGTAAATCCTACCTGAAGAAAGAAAACATCCTAGGCCTCCAATTTACTTAATGATGAATTGTGCAAGACAGTGCCTAGCACATAATTAGAAATAAGTAGGTATGCTAGAATATTAGACAATGTGCACAAAACCTAACAGATACAACAAACAATATAAAAAGACCCATAGGGCAGGCTACATCTTATTATATTCAAGATGATAAAAAGACAAAATGGCAAATTCAGGTGGGGAATTGAAAACTATAAAAAAAAGAATGAAATGGAAAGTTTACAACTGAAAATTACAATAACTGAAATTAGTAGAAGGGTTTAACATTAGTTTTGGCATAGCAGGAAATGAAAATTAATGAACTAGAAGATAATTAAGAAAATACCCAGAAAGAAGCATGATAAACCAAAGGAGGATGGAAAGTAGACAAGACAGGCAAGAGAAACAGAAAAGATCTAACAGGAATGTAATTGCAGTCCAAGAAGGACAGAAAAGAGAGAGAATGGGAAGGAAGCAATGTTTGAGGACAAAATATAATGACTGAGAACTTTCAAATACCAACAAAAGACATTTAGCCCATTTTTGTACAAAACAAACTGGGAGAGTATCCCTGGTAAACCCTTACATTTTAGGCAGAAGAAAAATGATAGGAGATGCACAATGGAATAAAGAGCAATTAAAATAATAGGTATGAGTATATATAAAAGAATGTTGACTTAGGAAACAGTAATGTCTAGTTGATGTGTGGTGTGTGTGCATATATCATATAGCAAACATGTTAGGAGGATGTGGTTTGTGTTCTAAGGTCCATGTACAGTCTAGGAGAGGGTAAAAAATACAAACTAATGTAGATGTTAGATGTTAATGTTAGATGATAAATTAAAAATCTACATTTTGTAATGTGTAAGAGTAGTCACTAAAAGAACAGTGAAAGTGCCTATAATTACTAAGATAATGGGGGCTGGGAGAGATGGAATAATTAATCAGTATAAACAGAGGCCAAAAAAGTTAGCAAAAGGAATAAAGAACAGATGGGATATAATAACATCTTTGTAAATTGGTAGATCTACAAATACATTATAATTATACTAAAAGTAAATAGGCAAAATGTTTCAAATTACAAGATAGATTTCAGACTAGACAAGCAACAAAATAGAGGAGTCTGCTGTTTGCTTTGTATGAGGAACATCTAAAACCTAAGTATATGAAAAGATGTGCTATACAAATACTAACTAAAGGAAAGCTGGTGTAGTAGACAATACATTATTTGTGATAAAGAGGGAAACTTTGTAAGGATTAAAGGCTCATTTCATCTAAAAGATACAAGTTCCAAATTTATATGGAGAACAAACTTGCATTAAAAAAAATGAGACAACTTCAAACTAATAGACAAAGTCCACAGTCACAGTAGGAAATGTTATCATACTATACTCAGTAATTGAAGCTGGGCACTGTCGTGCACACCTGTATTCCTAAGCTACATGGGATGCTGAGGTGAGAGGATTGCTTAAGCCCAGGAGTTTGAGTCTAACCTGGGCAACATAGCAAGACCCCATCTCTGAATGAATGAATAAATGAATGACAAAACATGCAGACTAAGTATCAATAAAGATATATCAGTAAGATTCAAATAATACCATTAGCATAATGTCTTATGGACATTATAGAACACTGCACCCAATAATATATTCTTTACAAACATACAAAGAGAAATATTTAATTGACCACATGCCAGGCAAAGTCTTAAGTTTCAAAGGATTGAAATCCTTGAAAATAACTTGTATAACTACATGCACTTAATCTACAAAACAGTAATAGAGGAGAAAAGTACATATTTGGAAACAAAGAAATGAAATTGATTTGAAAACTAAATGCAATGATGCATAATCCTGGACTGTATCCTAGATTAGAGGGAAAAAATGATGTAGAAGACTTCATTGAGACAAATGACACAATTAGAACATGGTCTATAGATTAGATGTTTCGTAACAATGTCAGTTTTCTTGAACTTTATACTCTCTTTATGTAAGAGAACATCCTTGTTTTTAGGAAATACACAATTATTAATGGGTTAACAGGCTATGATGAGGCAAAATTTGAGAAACTGATTAATCTGCATAAAGTATATATGAGATTTCTGTATTCTTGGAAATTTAACTTTGAAATTATTTCAAAATAAGCAGCTAAATATAAACTTAAATCATCAAAGAATAAATTCCAATGGATATTAGGAAATATTTTGATCTGAATAATGGTGAATATAGTAAATCTCAAGCCTTGAGTTGTTTTTTTTTTAATAGCTAGCCATATTTGGAGGGAAAATTATATCATTCAATGTATATATTAGATATTAAGGATAAAAAGTCAATGCCTTAAACATTTATCTCAAGTTAGGAAACGCGAATTAAACTAGGGCTGAGTGTGGTGGCTCACACATGTAATCCCAGCACTTTGGGAAAATCATTTGAGGCCAGGAGTTCCAGATCAGCCTGAGCCACGTAATGAGATCCTGTCTCTACAAAAAATATACAGGCATGATGGCTTGCGCTTGTAGCTCCAGCCACCTGGCAGGCTGAAACAGGAGGATCACTTGAATCCAGGAGTTGGAGGAAGTTTTAGCGAGCTTTGATTGCACTACTGCACTGCAACCAGCACAATGGAGTGAGACTCTGTCTTTAAAAAAAATAAAACCCCCAGGTAAGTGGATTTTAAGAGAGACATAATAAAGACAAGTGCAGAAATAGTCAAAGCCCCAAATTAAGTCTTTTCAAAAGACTAATAATTACCCTGTACCAGTAATTAAGAACAACAGAAAGAAGGCTGAAATAACCAATGCCAGGAGTGAAAAAGGTGTCGTCACTACCTATTCTAAAGGCAAGTACAGAGACAGAAAGGATATCTGGCTCGGTGCAGTAGCTCACGTCTTTAATCCTAGCACTTTGGGAGGCCGAGGCAGGAGGATCGCTTGAGGCCAGGAGTTTGAGACCAGCCTGAGTGACGTAGTGAGACATCGTTTCTACAAAAAATATAAAAATTAGGTGGGCATGGTGGCTTGCACCTCTAGTCCCAGCTACTCAGGAGGCTGAGGCAGGAGGATGGTTTGAGCCCAGGAGTTTGAGGTTGCATGCAGTGAGCTATGCTGATGCCACTGCCCTCTATCCCGGGCAATAGAGCGAGACTTGATCTCCAAAAAAAAACTGTCAATAATTTGAAAATTTTTACATGAAATGGGAAAATTCTTAGGTAATACAACTTTTACCAAAACTAATGCAAAATAAAATAGCAAATCAGAATAGTCATTTAATTTAATGACAATCTGTAATTTAAAATTTTCCCACAAAGGAAATAGTAGACCCGAATGACTTCACTGAGGATTCTACTAAATAATTAAGGTAAAAATAACACATTTCGTACACAAGCTTTTTCAGAAAATGAATGAATTCTCTCTGACTTGTTTTGTGAAACCAGCATGACCGTTATACCAAAAACTGACAAGGAACAGATGGAAAATTACAGGCCAGTCTCATCCATGAAATGTCTTTAAAAATTTAAAGAAATAGAAAACCAAATCCAGTAGTATTATCATTTTTGGACAATTAATAACAACCAAGTTGAATTTATTTTAGGAATGCAAAGTTCATTTAACATTTCAAAGTCATTCATGTTAAAATCATTTGTGTCATATTAAAAAAGGGAAATAAAATTATGACCATCTTAACAGGCAGAAAAAAAAATTAAATAAAAATTAAATGTATATTCATGACATAGCATCTTAGCAAACTAGAAATAAATGGGAATTTCCTAAACCTGGTAAAGATTATCTATGAAAATAACTAAAAAACAAACAATATTAGAATACTGAAAGTTTGTACACTGAGATTAGGAACAACATAAGGATGACTGTTTTGACCATTTCATTTAACATTATATCATACTAAGTGTAGTAAAGAGAAAATTTTACTAAGATAAAAAAATCTTGAGTTGCCTAAGAAAGAATTTAAATATTATTCAAACACTGTATGATAATGTACAAAGGAAATCCAATAGAATTATTAATTGGGTTTTCTCCTTTTTCTAGCTCTGGCAACCATATTTGTAATACTTATTGATTTAATTACACTTACATATTTGAAATCACATTCTGTAAAGTAGGTTAATTTAAAAATATTTTATTGTACTTTTTATAGAAAAATTTAAATAAAGCTCAATATGTATTTTCTACATCATTGCCAATTTCTCTAGAGCTTCTTTCCTTTCAGTCGTCTTACATAGTTTGCCAGATTATATCCTCTTCACTTCCAAGTTATGTAAAATTTTAAAGTGCTATATATCTCATGGTACTTTTGCTTGAAATTTTATTGCAGGGCACATCATCAAGAGTTTTGCCTTTCTGCCCCATTTATCCTTACAGCACATCTTTGTGACTTCTACAACATAGCTACCTATTATTTAAAAGTGTTCTTTTAAAATGTATGTTTATGCTAAGCTTTCATAATTATGAAATTGCAAAATAGTTAATAAATCTGCTTATATATCCTTGCCTGCATTTTGCCAGGTCTGCCAAGTAAACTCTATAGGCCTCTAAACTTATGAATGTTGGGTGTAAGTCTTTCTCAAACTTTCAAAATATTTTAGAGTATCCATAAATAATATCTGTAAAGACTACCCATTTCTTGTGGAATAATTTGAGAGGAGGGGAAAGCTGGCCTTATTAGGGATATATTTGGTATTTTTAAAAGATTATTAAATTCCTTATAATCTTATTATCTTATTTTTTATTAGTCATTTCTTTTGGACTTTTCCTCATTTTGGGCATATATTTATATGAAATAATTTGCTTATTTCTTCAGGTATCAATTTATAGAAGAAGCTTTTCAGAATCAGAAAGTGATCATAGATACACTAATCACCAAACTGATGGAAAAAACAAAATACATAAAATTCACAGGAAATCAGATCCAAAACAGGTAATTTTTGGTATTATAATAAACCATTTTTATGTAACGTGTGAGGTATATTGACTTTTAGAACAGAACATTTTCCTTAACTCACAGTGAAGGTAGTAAGTTGTCAGATAACTGTAATAACACATGGTTGACAAGACTTCCAGAAACCTTTTTGGAAAGCATTCTTTTTAGCCATAAAATTTCAAGATTAAATGGTAATAAACTAAGGTTAGTAATATCTCACTTATCCCATAAGTATTGATAACTTATTATCTCGTGTTTTCTAGTTTTATAGAAATGCCAAGATTTTGAAAAAAATCAATCATTTTTGCCTGTATTACAAAATATTTTAATATTTGATTATACATTTAATTGCTCTATTAGAGTTTGCTAAAATCTGAGATGCTATCCTGGAGCTGTGATTTTTCAACTGCAAAGAGGTGGAAATTTTAAGACACTAGGAGGCAAAGATTATTAAATTGTTTCACATACCTTTTTTATTCTTTGTCTGATTATCATGCACGGAAGGAAATTATTAACTGTCCAAAGACTTAGATCTTAAAATTCAGTGCTTGGGGAGCAAACCACTAACTTCATGGGGGAGTGGGGTTGTCTAACACTTTTTTAAAATCCCATTTGGAACACATACTGACATTTAATTTACACACCTATGAAATCCCATCTGTTTTACACACAAAAGTAATGTGTCACTGCCTCAATCGGTCAAGAAATGTTTATTGGAAAGAGCCTGAAGAAAAGAGGCCTGGCAGGGGATATGAATGTTCTTCATTGGAAAAACTGTGTCAGCCTCTGAGGTTCATTTTGCTTAAGACCAATCAATCATCATAATCTATTATTATCATTTTTGAACATAGCTGGGGTAGAGCATTAGGGAATTTTTTTTCCAGGTAATTCTCTGTATCACCTGATTTCCTTAAAAGAGACTTTTAAACATAATTTATTCTTGATGCCCCAACATTATTCTGTGTTATCCATTATTATACATTGAATTGTGTGTATCTTTTTCTTATTTTCCTTATTACCTGCCATTTCTTTTTACCTTTCACAGAATAACTATAGTTAACTCAATACTATTTACCATATTCCAATCAGAATAGTGTATTTTGACAAATGGAATAATTGGTGGGTTTAAAATTTTTTGACTCTGAATAATTGCAAATTTGTATTGAATATTTATTGAATGAATGAAGGGAGATACTTATAGGCATTTCTACCATCTAGTGGCAAAAGGTAGCAATTGTAAAATAATTAATTTTAAGTAAAAGATCCACCCTTAATGAAATTTACCCTTTGGACATTTTTCTTACTCTTTCATTGAGTATATGGCATGACATACGGGTCAAGGATCACATTTTTACATATGGATTTCCATAGCTTGAAAAGACTGTTGAATTGCATTGGCACCTTTATAGAAAATCAGTTGACCATGCATGTGTAGGATTATCTGGTCTATTGTGTTTCTTTTTGTCAATAACCTACTTTCATGATCATGATCACTATAGCTTTTTGTAGTAAGGCTTAAAATCAGATAGTGTGAGCTCTCCAGATTTGTGATTTGTTCTGCCTTTTTTTTTTTAAACAAAATAATAACATTGTGTGGAAGGATTTTTATTTTTTGAGTTGTGAAAATTAAAGAAGCTCTCTTAAGTGCTAATTGCTTATAAATCTTTATATCCTACCTAGATTATAAAAGGATTAAATTTGCTGGACTAACTTTGCTACTGATTTATTTTTATGCATTTGCAAACGTGACACTGTCTTCCCCTTATTCATCATTTTTTACTGTCATGAAGATTTAAATGAGTTTTTTTGAGATTGGTTGATTCCCAGGCCTGTCTGGTTTCCTGGATCCTGAAGCAATATTGATGTCAACCCATTATCTTGAAATATTTCCAACAGAGAATAAAGTTCTGCCTTTTTGGATTTTGAGGGTAACTTGTGGGAGAAGCATGTAGAAGAAATGAAGGTTTTTATTTATCTCATAAAGTTTTGTCAATGTTCTATTCTTTTAAACCTCTGAGATATTTTGTTGTGGTGCTATGTTTTCTATCTATTTTATCTCTGAAAATAGCATTCCCATTTACTCAAAGGACAAAAAATATATGGTTGATAAAACATAAAGTAGTTATTTGGCTGCCAATTTGGAGGTAACTATGTTATAAAAAGTAGCAAACTACTCTTGTCTTTCTGCTTCTATTCAGGTATAATGAATACTGTAACAGTTCAGATAACTAAGATAAGAGTATCACATTTACACTTTTCCAGTTTTTAGTTGCAATGAATACAATAGAACTTGTTCAGAATCATATTAATAGTATTTTTATCTTATTTATAAATCCTTTTTTTAGTCTACCCTTTCACCTCTCTTTTTAGGTAGAGTACTGGATGTCCTCATAATCTTTCCAAACCATACTTTCCTAAAATATGCTCATTCTCTTCCAATTTTATATATTTCGATTTTAAGATTGAGTTGAGCAACTATATCTTTCAGATGAATTATATTTCAGAAGATGTCTGTCTCATCTTCAAAACAGTCAATTTAAACTGAGGGACTCTTAGAAATAACACAGCTTCTAAGCACTAAAAATACTTTGGTCTAATTTAGACATTAAAGCATCAATTTTAAATATTGTTTAAAAAACTGCCCTAAATTTTAAATGTTTTTTTCTTTGTTCACTTGATTTTCAGAATAATTGAAGTAAATCAAAATCAAAAGCAGGTGGAACAGGATATTAAAGTTGCTATATTTACATTGATGGTAGAAATAAATAAAAAAGGAAAAGCTCTACTGCATCAGCTAGAGGTAAGTTATTGCCCATGGGACAGTGTTGTATCGATTCCACATAGTACTTATGAATTTGAAATCATATCATTTTTATTATAGTTGTTTCCATTTATAATTTGATAAGGCTTTTTTTTTTGCATTCTCAAGTTTTCCTTTTCCAGTTTCTGCATTGTAGCCAATAATTTATGGCTTTATATTAGGCTATTAATTATGAAATGTCCGATTTCCTTAAGTACTACATTTGACAGTTACTATCTCTGATATTTCACTTTGACACTTATTTTATTTTGATTGTGAAGGTACATTCTGAGTCTTTTAAACACACATTTTGGTTTATAATCTTTCAGATTTTTTTAGAGCAATTTTTGTGGAATCATGGATAAGTCAAAAATTAATGTGTGTTTTTTTTTTAATATAAGTTCCATTGTGGAACCAGTGCAGCTCAGATAGCTCAAAAAATATCAGCAAAGTGTTTGGGAAGGGTGTGGCTAGTGAACGCACAGTATGTTGATGGTTTGAGATGTTCCATTCTGGTGATTTTAATCTTGAAAATAAGCCATATGGGTGACCTGAGACCAACATGGATAAAGATGAGCTGCAAGCTATAGTGGAAATGAACCCATCTCAACCTACGTGTGAATTAACAAGGTTTGACATTACCATTCTAATAATATTGGACCATGTGAAATTAATCGTCAAGGTAAAGAAGCTGGATAAATGGGTTCAACATGAGTTAAACGAGCATCAGAAGAGAAATCATCTCGAAGCTTGCCTTTCTTTGCTATCACGATGTAAAGGCGAACCATTTCTACACCGTCTTGTTAATGTATGATAAGAAGTGGATTCTTTTTGACAATCACGGGTGTTCAGCACAATGGTTTGTTAAAGATGGAGTGCCAAAACATAGTCCAAAACTGAATATTCATCAAAAAAAGCGAATGGTGTCTGTTTGGTGGTCCAATGCTTGTATTATCCAATATAGCTTCATGAAACCTGGTTAGTTGATTACAGTGGATGTGTACTGAAACCAATTGGATAAAGTGATGAAGATGCTTGCGTTTAAGCATCCAAGATAGGTTCAATAAAGGCAGGTCAATCCTCTTGCAAGACAACGCTCGACCACATGTCACACAAATAACACTGCGCAAACTGCAGGGGCTGGACTTGGAAACTCTCTGTCATCCACTGTATTCACCAGACTTTGCACCAACGGACTACCACTTCTTCCAAGCTTTGGACCACTTCTTGCAAAGAAAAATATTCAATTCTCAACAAGCTGTGGAAAGCGCCTTTCATGATTTCATCACCAGCCGCTCTCTGGGTTTCTTTGCTGCTGGCATAAACAAGCTGCAGTTAGGATGGCAAAACTGAGCCGATAGTTTAGGTGCACACTTTGATTAATTGTACTGCTTCCTGTTTGAGATATGATAAACTATACTCTTGATTGGAAATGGGACATTTCATATTTTATGACCTAATACTACCCTATGAATGTCTTACTGTTCATTATTTGCGTCATAGCACAAATCATAGTGCCTTTTTTGTAGGAGGAGCTCTGAATGTTGAAGAGATGAGTCATTTTTGATATTCACTGAAGTGAAAACTTTGTGTCACCAGAGGGGTGTAGTTGAGCAATATTTTCTAGAAAGATACACTGTCAGTTAATTTAGTTCCCAAATGTATACACTTAACCTTGTGAGAAACAGGCAAAAGAATATGCCTCCTGCCTTCAACATTTTATAGTTATGTACTCCAGGCACTTAGGATAGTTGCAGCTCACTGTGGGTAAGAAAAATATTACTATCTTCACCAGCTTTTTTTTTTTTGAGACAGAGTCTCGCTCTGTTGCCCGGGCTAGGGTACTATGGCATCAGCCTAACTCAATAGCAACCTTAAACTCCTGGGCTCAAGCTATCTTCCTGCCTCAGCCACCTGAGTACCTGGGACTACAGATGCTCACCACCACACCCAGCTAATTTTTTTTGTTTCTATTTTTAGTTGCCTGGCTAATTTTTTTATTTTTAGTAGAAATAGGGTCTCGCTCTTGCTCAGGCTGGTCTGAAACTCTTGACCTCGAGTGATCCTCCCTAGCCTTGGCCCCCCAGAGTACAAGGATTATAGGTGTGAGCCACCATGCCTGGCCTTCACCAACTTTTTAAAACTCTTGAAGATCGACATCCAAACTCAGTGTTTGACTTCAGATAAAATGAGGTTATAACGTCAATGTGGTATATTAACATACAGTATTAATTGTATGATCTTTAGGTATTCTTTTAAGTGTTTTGATACAGAAAGATTTCACAGTACAGAAGCAATTTAGAACAAGAATTTTAACATTCTAATGTTTGAAGATTTGAGAAAAAGTGAGACTCCTCGAAATAATTTAGTTCATCCTCTTTATTTCATAGTTGACCAAACCATAAGGTCTCTGTCAAAAAGTTCTATCCCTTATGGCAGAGTATAGTCATTCCCATCATTTATCAGCCACATGGGAAACAATGACTAAAATAATTCTTTGTTCTACTGAAATATAGTTATTTAGTGAGGAAGTATTCTTGGCAAGAAGATGCAGACCCCATTTATAGTAACTGTTTTTTCAGGGTTTGGTGATTTTTTAAAATTTTATTTTAATAGAAACATTTAAGCAGAATTTTAAAGGTTTCTAAGCTCTACTTAAAAATCAAATGTCAATTTGATTTGCTTTCCCAGAGATTAGTAGTGCATACATTGTTGTGGCTATATTTTCAAACTTGACTACAAATCAGAGTCACTTGAAGAGCTTTAAAAACAGATGAAGAGAAGAAAAAGATGACCAGACTCACAAATCCATAGGAATGAACCTGGTATTATGGCAATTTTCTAATTTGTCTGAGTCAGTAAAAAGTTCTCTTCTCTTCCCCTCTCCTTACCAGGTTCTAGGAAGAGGTTTTTGGATAGGGACCTTTAAAATAAACCAATTTTGGTGCTATTATTCGTTTATGTAGCTTTTCTTAGGTTGCATCGGCACAGTTATTCACTGCTTCCACGATAGTTCTGAATGTACAGAAATAATACGCCTTTTTTAAAAATTAGCAAATACAAAGGATAAGTGTTATCTACAATATGGCACCACTCTGGGCACAAACTAGTTGCAATTGCAACTAGAATTCCTAGAAGGTAAAATCATATGATTGAGTAGATTATATGATCTGGTAATTTTACTAGATTGCTTGATGGTACATCTATTTTATTTGTGAGTATTGAATTTAACAGACATTGACTGTATTAAAGCTAATCCTTTCTTTCCTATTACAAGATGCATGAACAGAGACCTAAATCCTAGAATATATAAAAGCATATCCGGTGGCTGGGGGCACATTTGGGATGCAGTTTTTTCCTGTAGGGAAAGTGATCCTTTGTACTAAGGGGGAAAACACTAAGAAGTATTTTCAGTTTCTGTCAACTAAGTACTTAGAGATTGCGCTTATTCTAATTTGGTTCTCTAAAAATGACCATTAAAATATATGTTAACATGCAGATACTAATTTAGAAATTTTCTTTCCAGAGCCTTGCAAAAGACCATCGCATGAAACTTATGCAACAACAGCAGGAAGTGGCTGGACTTTCCAAACAGTTGGAACATGTCATGCATTTTTCTAAATGGGCAGTTTCTAGTGGCAGCAGTACAGCACTACTTTATAGCAAGCGACTGGTAAGATAAAGTATGGTATTTAGCATAGTGTAAAAATGCAGAGTGAAATAATGGGGTCATTGGAATGCTTAAAATTCAGTCTGTTGGTGCATAAGTACTTTTTTATGTATTTCTGATTTTTATTGGTCAGAATATTTTGGGTTTAAAAAATATTTTTAGACTGAATGGGGTGGCGCATGCCTATAATCCTGGCACTTTGGAAGGCTGAGGCAGGAAGATCACTTGAGTCCAGGAGTTTGAAACCAGCCTGGGAAATATAGCAAAACCTTGTCTCTACAAAAATATTAAAAAGTTAATTGTGTGTGTGGCCAGGCTTTGTGCCTTACACCTGTAATCCTAGCTCTGGAAGGCCAAGGCTCGGGAGGATCACTTGAGGTCAGGAGTTTCAGACCAGCCTAAGCAAGAGCAAGACCCCATCTCTACTAAAAAAAGGAATGAAATTAGCCGGGCAACTAAAAGTAGAAAAAATTAGCTGGATGTGGTGGCACACACCTGTAGTTCCAGGTACTCAGGAGGCTGAGGCAGAAGGATCACTTGAGCCCAGGAGTTTGAGGTTGCTGTGAGTTAGGCTAATGCCACGGCACTCTAGCCCAGGCAACAGAGTGAGACTCTTTCTCAAAAAAAAAAAAAACAGAAAAAAAGATTCAATGGAGATTTATCCTCTGAAATACAGGCATACCTTGGAGTTGTTGCAAATTTGGTTCTAGACCACTGTAATAAAGCAAATATCACAATGAAGTGAGCCACACAAATTTATTAGTTTCCTAGTGCATATAAAAGTTCTGTTTACACTATACTATAGTCTAAGTATGCATTATCATTATGTCTAAAAATTAAAATGTATACACTTTAATTAAAAAATACTGTATTACTAAAAATGCTAGTGGTCACTTGACTCTTCAAGAGTCATAATCCTTTGGTGGTAGAGGGTCTTGTCTTGATGTTGATCTGATCAGGGTGGTAGTTGCTGAAGGTTGGGGTGGCTGTGGTGATTTCTTAAAATAAGACAATGAAGTTTGCCAGGATGGACTTTTCCTTTCATGAAAGATTTCTCTGTAGCACGTGATGGTATTTGATAGCATTTGGCTCACAGTAGAACTTCTTTCAGAATTAGAGTCAGTCTTCTAAAACCCTGCCACTATTTCTCAACTAAGTTTATGTAATAGTCTAAATCTTTTGTTGTCATCTCAACAGCGTTCACAGCATCTTCACCAGGAGTAGATTCCCTTTCAAGAAGTTACTTTCTTTGCTCATCCATAAGAGGCAACTCCTTATCTGTTCAAGTTTGATCATGAAATTGTAGCAATTCATTAACAACTTCAGGCTCCACTTCTAGTTTTCTTGCTATTTCTGCCATATCTGCAGTTCCTTACTCCACTGAAGTTTTGAACCCTTCGAAGTCTGCGTGGAGATTGGAATTGGCCTCTTTCAAACTCCTGTTGACGTTGATATTTTGACCTCCTATGAATCACTAATGTTCTTAGGGCATCTAGAATGGTGACTCTTTTCCAGGAGGTTTTCATTTTGCTTTGCCCAGATCCATCAGAGGAATCACTATACAGGGCGGCTATCGGCTTGTGACATGTATTTCTTAAATCATAAGACTTGAAAGTCAAACCCACTCCTTGACTGTAGAATGGATGTTGTGTTAGCAGGCCTGAAAATCACATTAGTTTCGTTGTACATCTCCATCAGAGCTCTTCGATGCCCAGGTGCATTGTCAATGAGCAGTAATATTTTGAAAGGAATCTTTCTCTTAGTAGTAGGTTTCAACACTGGGCTTCAAATACTCATTAACCATTGCTATAAACAGAAGTGTTGTTATCCTAGCTTTGTGTTTTCCATTTATAGGGACATAGGCAGAGTAGACTTAGCAGACTTCTTAAGAGTCCCAGGATTTTCAGGATGGTCAATGAATGTTGGCTTCAACTTCAAGTCACCAGCTGCATTAGCCCCTAACAGGAGCATCAGCTTGTCTTTTGCATTGACTTCTCTCTAGTTACCTATGAAACTCCTACATGGAATCTTCTTTCCAGTAGAAACATCTTTCATGTTTTGTCTGCACTGAAAATCCGTTGTTTAATGTAGACACTTTGATCAATGATCTGATCTAAGTCTTCTAGATGACTTGCTGCTGCTTCTCCACCAGCACTTGCTGTTTCACCTTGCAATTTTATGGATGAAGACAGCATAGGAGAAAATAGGCACACTGAATCATATAGAACCATTGCTGGATTATTGAATCTTCTTTTTTCCTAAAATTTAAAATCGTGTGGAACTTGAGTCTTGATACGTAGCTGGTAGCGGATGTAGATAATAAAATAATTTGCAATGCATGCTGAGCTGAGGTTTGTGATTATTGTAAAACATTTAGAAGGATTTTCCAACCTCAGAAAATTTGAAAATCAATATATTGTATATAACCCTGTTCTGCTTTATAAATATAGCCATGTTTATTCAGGGTATCTTTTAAATAGTGAATTTTATATGCTTAAATAATTTTTTAAAAAATGCCTTGTGGGCCTGGAAGCTTGCTAGTCTTTTTTAAAAATGATTTTTTGTTGCATATATTTAACATATACACATGATGTTTTGATATACATATAAATAGTGAAATGATTACAGTCAAGCAAATTAATACCCATCACCTTACCTGTGTGTGTGGTAAGAGCTACTAACGTCTATTCTCTTTGCAAATTTTCAATGTACATTATAATATTATTACCTATAGTTCTCATATTGTACATTAGCTCTCTAGGCTTATTCATCATACTTAACTGCAAATTTGTAGCCTTTGACCTACTTCTCCACATTTCTTCCTCCTCATAGCCCCTGGTAACCACCATTCTTTGTTTCCATGTATTTGATTTTTTTTTTTTAAGATTTCATGTATAAGTGAGATCATATAATATTTTTATTTGTGTCTTATTTCTCTTAGCATTGCAACCTCAAGGTTCATCCATGTTGTCACAAATGTCAGGATTTCCTTCTTTTTTAAGGCTGAATACACAAACACAAACACCCTCCACAGTTTGTTTATTCATGTGTTGATGGACACTTAAGTTGTTTTCCTGTCGTGACTGTTGTGAATAATGCTGCAGTGACATGAGAGTGCAGATATCTTTACAAGGTGATTTTATTTCTTTTTGGAATATACTTTTATGCTGTATTAAGTGTATATGAAATACTAATGAATTTCCTGTTTATATTTGGATCCTATCCCCAAGATATCTAAATATGTATATGGACATATTCCAAAATCCAAAAAAATTAGAAATTTCAAATACTGCTGGACCTAAGCATTTCTGATAAGGCACAGTCAGCCTGTATATTTTAGATATTAACTTTTCGTATATATGGTTTGCAAGTATTTTCTCCCAATCCATAGGCTGCCTTTTCATTTTGTTGATTCAGGGGTTTTTTTTTTTGCTGTGCATAAGCATTTTAGTTTGATGTAGTCCCACTTCTTCATTTTTGCTTTTTGTTGCTTGAACTTTTGGTGTGATAACCAAAAAGTTATTCCCAATGCTCTTATCAGGGAGCTTTTCCTCTACGTTTTCTTTTAGGAGTTTTACAGTTTCAGATTTTCTCAAATAGTTCTTTTTGCAGTAGGAATTACAGTCAATAAAAGACAAAACCCAGTGGAAAAGCCAAATCCTTTCAGAAGTCCAGTGTTTCTTAAATATATTTTGAAATATTTTAGCTTCACAGTATTTCCTTAGTATTTGTCATCTGTTAAACATTTAGTTTATCCTTATATTGTTTAGAAGGAAGGCAAGAAAAATAATAATATATTGACAGGAGGGAGACCAAATACTTCTGGTCCCAAGCATTTCTGATAAGGGATAATCAACCTGTGTATTTTAGATATTAACTCTTTTCATATATGTGGTTTGCAAATATTTTCTCCCAATCCATAGGCTGCCTTTTCGTTTTGTTGATTCAGGGTTTTTTTTGCTGTACATAGGCATTTTAGTTTGATGTAGTTCTACTTCTTTATTTTCGCTTTTTGTTCCTGAACTTCGGGTGTTTATTTTTTGGAAAATAAAGCATTCATTCTTTTTAATAGCAGTAGATTGTTCTACATACCAGTAATTAGGAAAATGTTAAGGTATAGATATTAAAAGGAATCTTCAGTCTCTTCTACTCCCTTTCCCTCATCCTACCATCTAATTAATCTTAAGAACCTTTTTGTTTCCTGAATGTTTCTTTCTTTCTAGTTTAATTGCCAATTTCTTCTAGCCCACAGGGCTTAGAACATATGCTCTCTTGCCTGAGTACTGGTACCCTTTCTTAGAGTGCCTTTTCTTCCCCTGAATAATTTCTCATCTTTGTAGAGACTACCAGGGGTTCATTTTAGGTGGTTCTCCCTTTTCTCCTGGTGATCTTCCAAGACTGAGCTGGGCTCCTTTTCTCTGTGCTTATGTAGTCCTTGTGCATATGTCCCTCATACTGTTACTTTTTTTTTTTTTTTTTTTTTTTTGAGACAGAGTCTCACTCTGTTGCCTGGGCTAGAGTGAGTGCCATGGCGTCAGCCTAACTCAGAGCAACCTCAAACTCCTAGGCTCAAGCGATCCTCCTGTCTCAGCCTCCCAAGTAGCTAGGACTACAGGCGTGTGCCACCATGCCTGGCTAATTTTTTCTATATATTTTTAGTTGGCCAATTAATTTCTTTCTATTTTTAGTAGAGACGGGGTCTTGCTGTTACTCAGGCTGGTTTCAAACTCCTGACCTTGAGCAATCCTCCCGCCTCGGCCTCCCAAAGTGCTAGGATTACAGGCGTGAGCCACCGCGCCCGGCCAGTTACTGATTTTTATCTATTATGTTTGCATGTTTTTCTATGAATGTCATTAGATTTATGTAACTTAAGGTAGAACTTTGTGTTACCCAGTGCTTGACATAAAGGAACTCAGTAACAGATTTGTGGAAAAGGTGGTTACTATAACATATACTGTGAGAAGCTATATAAGTGACATATAGATAAAACTCCATGTTATTTTATAGGATTGGAATTTCAGAAATAGTAAATCTTTTTAAAGTTTATTTTAACTTCAGTAAAAAGGAGACAGCAATATAATACTGCCATCTCAAAAGCTGTTTGGACACCTTTCATATTAAAAATATTTTTCTTTGCTTTTTTAAATGGTAGTTAATTTTCAGTGTGAAACTTGAGTTCATTTTAAGTTCAGGTACATCTGAAGGGATTAACAAGCACATTTAATGAACCATTATTTATCTTCTGTACTAGCCAGCCTTTATGACTTCTCAGAATTATTTAAAACATGCATCATGAGTTTTGGCAAGTATAATGGTAATGAGTACCATTTCAAATGGGTAATAAAATAATTTGACAGGGAGAAAGCTCTTAAATCTTTACATTGAATGACAGTAAAATTCAGCAGGAAAAATTTGTTACTTAAGGAGCGGAGTGGCCAAGTTTGATACAACTTTTAGACCTTGCTACAACTTAATTAGCAAATAGGTACTTGCTACCTGTTTTGCAGCATAATACCTCAAGCGAGTGGAAAAAAGTACTTACATGCAAGTGATTTGTCTCATAGTTCTCTTTAATTAAAACTGATTTCTCTTTAAGGAAGTGCTCACATTTCTGATTTAATCCTTTTTATGGGGGCAAGAAAGCTTATGTTACTCAATTTCCACACCAAAAATCATAAGATATTCAAGATGCTAAGTCAGTATAGTATGTCTGAAGTAGGGGGTAAAATATATACATATATGTATTAAACAGAAAAACTATTAAGCACCTTCTCTTCCTACCTTCTGCTGGTATGGAGGCATCAGCATGGTGACTATGGACACAGTAATGGAGAGGGTTGGGGGACCACAGAATGGCATGAGACCAACAGACAAAGATTTGAAGTGGCGAGGGAGGAACACAGGAGGTGAGATGAGACAGTCAGTGTTATTTGGGTTTTGGTTACAGTGAGCAAATAAGTAAATGGATTGAGTAAGTAAATAAATATATTAAGGGTAATGGCAGTCAAGTTTTCAGAGAAAGATATTTAGATAGAAGTAAGGAAAGGTGTGTGTTGGGTTGGAATTGGAGGTATAGTTTGAACTTAAGGGTTTTATTTTGTACATGTATGCAGATAGACCTAGAAATAGCTTTACACACACACACACCCACACACCCACACCCTCCCCCAGTATATGTATATATGTTTGTGTGCTGCATCCCAGTAGTGAGCCCACTGTTCTTCCAGATCTTGGTTTAAAGATACCAAGGAAAGAGGGAAAATGCAAGGTGTGCCCAGGACATCTTATTATACCAGAAACTACTGAAATGGTCAGAGAATGATGAGGACATGTCAAAGAGACCATGATCCAGCCTAAAAGGCTCCCATTGGACAAATCAATAAATTTGAGGATCTAAATAAATAATGAATTATAACCCATTGAATTACAGTAAGACTACATGAGTCCATAATAATATGTCAAACAGCAAATCTATGGGGGGTGGAGAACTTGTTGGCAAAATATAAAGTAATGAATGTTGAAAGAATAATGAGCATAAGGAAACACATTTGGTCGCTATCGTAGAGGTAATTCAGGAGGATTAATCAGTGGATGCTAATGGAGTAGGTGTAAAAGATGGATAGGGAACAGGGTATTAGAATACCTCTTCAACTTTAAGGTGGAGAAAATTGAGTAGCAAAATTATTATACTAAATGTTAAAGATTAATATCACCAGTGGCAGGACAAGTTGACATCCTGTGCTTCAGGACACATCATCATTTGTGTTGTATTCCTGACAAGAATGTTGTATTTGCAGTTTTAGATGAGGGGAATCTAGCTAAAGGGTGATTCTGAGCATGTTGAGGAAGCATGCCATACAGACAGCTGAGGAGAGTATTGCTGGCACAGCACACAGCAAGTGCTGGGACTGGGAGACATGGGGGGGCAGAGCTTTTGTGATGTGGACAGCAAAGTGGCCTGAGGGGCTGGAGCAGAGTGAATGCCGAGGGAGTATCAAGAGGTAAGGTCAGAGAAGGAATAGAAAGGTACCAGCACAAATCTTGCAGTTTGTCATGAGAACTTTAGCGTTTGAGTGAGATGGGAAACCATTTGGGGGGCGTTTGTGGAAATGAGTGATGTAATATCACTTATATTTTAACACAGTCACTCTGGCTGATGCGTTGAGAGAAGACTGTATGTGGTTGAGGGCCTGGTGGAAATAAGGGAGCCCCGTTGGAACTTTACTGCAGTAAAGTGATTTATTTTCCTAGAGTGGTAGCTAGTGGAGTTGGTAGAGCTGATAGGAGAAGATAGATTATACTTATATTTTAAAGGTAGAGCCAACAGGATTTGCTGGCAGGGTGAATGTGGTGTGTGAGGAAAAGGAACCAAGGACTTTTACCCTAAGCTATAGGAAAAACAGTATTAGCAATAATTGAGATGGGGAAGATTATAGGAAGAGTAGATCCGAGGAGAGAGATCAGGAGTTCCCTTTTGGATGTATTAATTTGAGATGCCTTTTAGACAACCAAGTGGAGCTGCTGAGTAAGCAATTGGAAATGGAAGTTCAAAAGAGAGGTCTGGGCTGCAGATATAAAATAAAGTTATTTAAAGCATGAGACTGGATGAAATCACTAAAAGTACAGTTATTTGTTGTTTAAAGACTGGGGTACGTTCTGATAAACACATTGTTATGCGATTTTGTCATTGTGGGGACATCGTGCAGTGTACTTTCACAAACCTAGATGGTCTATCCTACTACACACCTAGGCTATATGGTATAGCCTATTGCTCCTAGGCTCCAAACTTAAACAGCAGGTTACTGTACTGAATACTGTAGGCAATTGTAACACAATGGTATTTGAGTATGTAAACATAAATAGGAACATTAAAAATATGGTGTAAAAGAAAAAGTGGTACACCTCTATAGGACACTTAACATAAATGGAGCTTATAGGACTAGAAGCTGTTTTGGGTGAGTTAGCAAGTGAGTGGTGAGTAAATGTGAAGGCCTAGGACATTACTGTTCACTACTGTATACTTTATAAACACTGCATACTTAGGCTACAGTAAATTTAATTTAAAAAATTCTTTGCCCAACAGTAAATTAGCTTACTGGAACTTTTTTACTTTATATACTTTTTATTTTTGACTCTTGTAATAACACTTGGCTTAAAACACAAACACATGGTACAGAAAGTATAGTATAGTAAACATATAAACCAATAACATATTCATTTACTGTCACTATAGGACTGGCAGCACAGTAGGTTTGTCTATACCAGCACCACCAAAAACAATTGAGTAATACCTTGTGCTGTGATGTTACGATGGCTACAACATCACCAAGTGATGGGAATTTTCAGCTCCATTATGATCTTGTGGGACTGCCATCATGTAGTCAGTGTTTCATTGACTAAAACATTGCTGTGCTGTGCGTGACTGTGTATGGGTGTAGAAGAAGAGAGGGGAGACAAGAGTGAGCCCTTGGAGATATGAGAAAGAAGAAAGACTCAACAGTGGTGACTGGGATTGTGTGATGCCAACAAGAAGGGGGCAGCCATGCCTTCTCCCGGGGAGCTCAGAAACAGTTCATCACTGAAACCTAAATCTATTCTCAGTGGCTCCAAAAAGTAGCAGCTAGTGATACCAGGGGACAAACGAGATTATAGTGTGCTGGAAGTCAAATGAAGAAAGTGTTTCCATGAGGGCAGACTGGCCACCTCTGTCAGCTCCTGAAAGCCTCAATGTAATGGTTTCAGGAAAGAATAGGAGGGGAGGAATCAGAGATAATAAATCTAGATGAATCTTTTGAAGAGTTTTGCTGTAGAAGAAAGCAGAGAAATGAGGCAGTTGATGGCAGGAGAAAGGAGCTAAGAGTTTTGTTTTTAGCTGGCAAAAGTTAAAGCATATTTATATGTTTATGGGTGTGATCTAGTAAAGTAGAAGGGTTGGTGTTACACAAGAGGGATGAAAATTGCTGAGCAGACGAGGAGATTGGTTCTGCACACGTGGGAGGATTTTAGCTAGAAGCACAGACATTTCATCCATTGTAACAGGAGGCAGCACAGATACTGATAGGTGGTGGAGGTTTGTGGAAGATCCCCGTGATTGTTCCTATTTTTTAGTGAAATGATAAGCAAGTACATCAGCCGAGATTGAGAGTGGGGGAGGAAGTGCTAGAGATTTGAAAGTAGAGAAGGAGGTATGAAAGGAGAGAAGTGAATAGATAAGAAAAATGTCATATACTAGCCAGTCAGCCTTAAGGGACCTGGAGTTAAGTGGTCATGTGTTTGAAGTGAGATCAGTCCAATTATATTCAGGCAGAACTGGGACTTAACCAGGGTGGGTTGTTTTGTTTGTCTGGGAGAAAGGTTGAAGAGATGGAAGGGAGTGTGCATAATTGGGTATGTGAGAGAGAGAGAGGAGTTAAGGGCATATGCAAGGAAATGATTATGATGATTGGCCCAGGGATTTAAGCTGGCTAATGAGGAATTGAGGGATATAGGGTGAGGGTAAAGTGAGATAGAAGGACAGAGAAAAGTTCTAAGAGCAAAGGCTTATAGGACCTGGTTGGGTTTATAGGATTATTGAGATCTGGGCACTAGAGGAAGTAAGCTGGAAAAGAAGGATCATCTAGTTGGATATTGAAATCATCAAGAAGTGTTGGAGGACTAACATTGGAGGTAGTGACAGTGAGCCAGGAACTAGAATTTTCATGGCTTGAGTGAGAACGAATAGATGGTCATTGATGGCTGTAGTGTGGAGGGAAGTGGATGATGTGGTGTGATGACATGAGATTCAAAGCTGGGTGTGTTTAGGGAGGTGGCAGGGACAGACCTTAATGAGGAACAAGAGAGCCATCCCACTAGCAGGCCCACTTCCATTTCCTTTAAGAGTAAGTTAAATAAATACAGAGCAAAATATTGTTAAATTTTTTTTTTTTTTTTTTTTTGAGACAGAGTCTCATCTCACTATGTTGCGCAGGCTAGAGTGCCATGGCGTCAGCCTACCTCACAACAACCTCAAACTCCTTGGCTCAAGCGATCCTCCTGCCTTGGCCTCCTGAGTAGCTGGGACTACAGGCATGTGCCACAATGCTTGGCTAATATTTTTTATATGTATATTTTTTAGTTGTCTAGCTAATTTCTTTCTATTTTTTTAGTAGACACGGGGTCTCACTCTTGCTCAGGTTGGTCTTGAACTTCTGAGCTCAAACAATCCACCCGCCTCAGCCTCCCACAGTGCTAGGATTACAGGCGTGAGCCACCATGCCTGGCCTAAAAAATTTTTTTACTTAGTATTTTTGCAACATTTTATTAATAATTGAGAAAAACTGATTTTAATTTATCACTTCAAGATACTTTTCAGTTCTGTATTAAACACTACAGCTGAGTTAAACCTCAAAATTTTTCACGTTTTAGAAAGAAAATTATGTTGCATGTCCATTTTTGTAACCTATATGTGATTGTTTATCGATGTACATATTAGAGACTGTTTTTGTTATTTACTGGGCACTATTAAATTATTTACCTGACGTTTTGTTGTCTCTCTTCTTCCTTCTAGATTACATACCGGTTACGGCACCTCCTTCGTGCAAGGTGTGATGCTTCTCCAGTGACCAACAACACCATCCAATTTCACTGTGATCCTAGTTTCTGGGCTCAAAATATTATCAACTTAGGTAGGCCATTATTTGCATTTTCTCAAAGTGCCATTTGTTTGTGGAACTCACAATTATTATGACATGTTTTAATGTATTCTCTTCTACCCCCAAAATGTTTTCGTTATCTTGATTTAAAGACGTGCCATTTTTGCTAGTATTTTATTAATGTATGTATATGGTGACACATGCATGAATAGAAACACATGTAGATATATAGATGATAGGAAAACATTTTATATATTAACTTACAGGGTGTCTAGGCTTAGGAATATATACCTGTCCTCCCATTCCACCGAAGCCTCACAGAATCCAGTTCGTATTGTTAGCTCTAGATTTATCAGAATGGGTTAACTCTTGACTGTCATTGATAAGGATTTTTGATATTTAAAATGTTTTCATTTAAAATACTGTTTCTCATGCTATTATTGAGTTATCTTTAAACGCATTCAGTAGGCACCTGATGCTTCAATCACTTTATCTTGCTTAGGGAATACTTTTAATTTTTTTCATTTGCCTGGTAATTCTATATATATATAAATATAATTTATATATTTAATTTTATATATATATATAAAATTTACTAATTGAAGTGTAACATACATACAGAAAAGTACCCAAATCTTAAGTACAGTTCTGTACTGTGTAACAACATCTCAATCAATGAAGGCCTGCATATACAACAGTAGTCCCATTAAGATTATACTACTGTATTTTTACCTTTTCTATGTTTAGAAATGTTTAGATACAAAAATACTTACCATTGTGTTACAATTAAGTACAGTCACATGCTGTACAGATTTGTAGCCTAAGCTATAGCTAGGAATAGTCTATACCATATAACCTAGGTGTGTAGTGGGCTATATAACATTTAGGTTTGTGTAAGTATACTTTATGATGTTTGAATAAAGTCCAAATCACCTAAAGATGCATTTCTCAGAACATATTCCTGTCCTTAAGCAACACACGACTGTATTAGAGCTTACTGAATTATCACAAAGGGAGGCTATCATTTTGGTAACATTAGGAGCTAAAATATCCTTGCAAGCAGTTCAGCAGAAAGTTATTACTTTAGCTTTTTTATTATACTATTTGCTGAGTAGAAACAGTCTTTTTGCCTTCTTTCTTAATTTCTCATGGGGAAACTATACAAACTGAAATTTAAGAATTCCCTATATGTTCGTTCATCAACAACCAATATTCCCTTTGATGACATTTTTTGGCCTTACTGATGTTGTTTCAGAATCATCAAAGATGGTTGCTGTCTCATCCCCAAGGCTAGATTCTGGGTAGGAAGGGGAAAAAATGGCTGGAAAGCAAACCTGTGATCATCAGGAAAGGAAGAAATAGGCTTACACAGATCTCACCCATACAAGGAAACAAAAAGAATCCTTGAAGCAAAAGTGATAAGGAGACCCCTGCAAACCAGATGAGAAGTATATACAGCCGGATGAATATTGATACGTAGCAGGCAACTGGAATTATGCTCACCCACCTTAATGACAAGAAGCATCTTTAGGAATACAAAGCATGTGTATAAGTAATTTTTACCACACCCCACTCTACCACTGCACATTTGTGTATACTGAGAACTCATCATGAGATATGAATCCACACAAGCAGTCATATATGTAGAGATGTATGTACTATATCACTTAAAATATGTAAATATATCCACATGTAGACATAGGTACATTTAAGAATTATTTTTAAAACTGGACACTTATAAATGGATATAGTTTTTCATAAGTCTGCATTAGCAAAAACAAAACAAAAAACAAGATCTCTTAGTCATATAAGTTTGTGAAACTATAATATAATAAAATTAAACAATATCTTTTACTCTAGGACTTCTTAGAGCTGTCATGTATAGCCCAGTAAATCCATTTGCAATGAGATTTACATTGTGTATCTCTCAAGAAGACAAGTTTCCCAAATTTGTTTATCCTTGGCCTCTGAGAAACATAGAAGAGTGGTAGGGAAAAATATTGATCTAGGTAAATATTTCATTAGTGTCATGATGAATTTGGGTGAGTTTTTTCCTCTCTCTAAACCTTAAACCCCTTATGTGTGAAAGGGGATATATACCTACCTGGCACAGTGAATAACACATAGTAAGCATTTGATGAATGATAACTATATATATATTTTTAGAATACATATATTTAGTCAGAAACATTTGAGTCTCCACTGTTGAAGAAATCAAGCTTGGATCAGATCTATCAGAGAGGAGGCACCTTTAAATTCTAAAACTGTGGTTTCAAGTTAGTCAAAGTATTGTTTATCAAAGAACAGTATGTATTGTAAAAGTGTAAGAAACTTGAGAGATTGCAAATTGTTAATACTAAAGATTCAGAAATGCTTTGTGGGATTGTTTTTAGAGCCAGTGTCAGGTTTGCTTGTTTTGATATACAACAGCAATTCTCAAAGTAATAGTCTAAGGCTCTTTCAGGGGACCTCAAACACCACCCTTTTCCAATTACATATCTGCATGAGACTGGATTTTTTTCATATATTTTAACATGATAAAATATATTTGTCATATATTATGACAGATAGTGGAGAAACAGATATGAGAGTTCACCTATTAAGCCAGACATTTAAAGAGATTTTAAAAAATGTAAACTAATACCAATCTTCACTAAGTATTTTTTAAAATATAGTTTTCATTAAAATGTATTATGGCTTTATTGTTATTTTTAAATGAGTTAGTAAATTTTTTTAAATTTTCATTTTTGCTTTCTAATATTGTTAAGTTTCAATTGATAGAAGCTACATAAACAACAGCTGTTTGCAGTCTTCTATTAAGAGCATAAAGGGGTCCTAAGACCAAATAGTTCCTTGGCATTTTTGAAGTTCAGCAAAAAGGGCCTTACCAAATGTGATATTTTACCAACTGTCAGAAAAACCTTATCCCGTAATCTTTTCTCTTTAATTAGGTTCTTTAGTAATCGAGGATAAAGAGAGCCAGCCACAAATGCCTAAACAGAATCCTGTCGTGGAACAGAATTCACAGCCACCAGGTGGTTTATCTTCAAACCAGTTATCCAAGTTTCCAACACAGATCAGCCTAGCTCAATTACGGCTCCAGCATATGCAGCAACAGGTAATCGCTCAGAGGCAACAGGTGCAACGGAGGCCAGCACCTGTGGGTTTACCAAACCCTAGAATGCAGGGGCCCATCCAGCAACCTTCCATCTCTCATCAGGTAAATTTGGAAGCAGGCCTGTCCTAACTTAGATAATTATAGTATAATTGTGTTCAGCTTGTAAAATAAACAAAACATCCATTTTCCATTATTTAAATATATGAATTTTAAAAAATTTATCACACCAAGGATCCCTGATTTAGCACCTGGTTTTTATCCCTACTCAAAAAGGATTTAATAGTTTATTTAGCTGATAAATCTATTTTCATCTATTCTTCATTGTCTTCAGCAGGTAAATGGTCATATTCCTCAATAGCCCTTGTGTATGATTGATAGGAAAAGCTGTGTACCCATAATTCCTATATTAGTGCCCCAGAATGACAAAAACTTTAGAAATTCATTCTCTGTAAGGATGCAGTGTTTAGAAAATCACATTGCATCTTAGAAACTAGGGCAAAGTGAAGTAGAAAAGAGCAGGGCTATGATCAATTAGAACCTATCTTTCTCAAACTTATTTCTGGGCAAATATTCCATCTACCATTCTTACTTCTACTAGATATGAAATATTCTAATTTTCAATGTAATTTTTGAAGATAAAATGTAAATATACTTTTGTTAAATACTTTAACAGTCCTATTAAGTTAGATGTGGGCATACAAAGATTTAATAAAGGTTTAGTAAGGAATATAAAATCTAATTCATATAAATTATTTTCAGTTACATTTATTTACTAATTTATACTCTTTCTATTTCTGTAAAAGATTTAAAGTGATTTACAGTAAAGGACACAAATTGAGCAGGGTTTAATAAGAGTCAGATAAAGTATGTAGGCCTAGGCTAAGAATTCTCATACTAGAGCAAAACTTAGCTCAGAATTTCTTGTCAATCAGGATAAGGCCAGTAGAATATGGTTGGGGGTAAGCTTGGGTAAGGGGGAAAGGTCCAGGCAGGGAGGGGATATAGCTGGGGGTGGGGGATAGAGGGAAAAGTCCAGGAAGGGGGACAAGGCCAGTGGGATTTTATCAGTGGGATAAAAACAAGGGGTCAGGCCAGGGGCATGAGGGCAAAAGATAGGACCAATGGGATATTATTGGGGGGATAAAGCTAGGGTGGTAAGGCCTCGGGGATAAGACCAGAGGGACAAGGCCAGACGATATGGCCATTGGGATAAAACCGTTGAGTTAAAGCCAGGGCAGAAGGCCAAAACATAAGGCCAATGGGACATGGTCTGGGGAGGAAGGCCAGTGGGATAAGGCCAAGGGGGCAAGGCCAGAGGGACAAGGCTAGGGGAATAAGGCCAATGGCTATGGACAAGGCATTGAGGCCAGAATGATAACACCATGGGAATGTGGTCAGGGAGATACTGCCAGAGGGATAAGGCAAGGGGAATAAGGCCAAATGATAAGGGCAGTGGCATATGTTCATGGGATAAGACCAGGGGGAGAAGGCCAAAACATAAGGCCAGTGGGATATGGTCACGGGATAGGGCCAGGGTGATAAGGCATGGAGGGTGGGGACGGTACGGCATGGGGAATAAGGCCAAAAGTTAAGGCCAATGGGATTTTTTTTAAAAAATTTTTTGTTAACCAAAGCAAAAAGAAATAATAATATAGATATCACTATCTAACAAAAAGTAAACATGTCAGTTAGGGAAAGGTTTTATTAGTATTTTAATAGCACGGTGAGGAATATATTATGTGATTCTGTATGAAAAAGCAATTAAATCGCATAACAGCTTTTTTTGTAGCAATTTTACAAAATAGAAATGGTCTTTATGGGACTTCTTAAAAACCCTCAATAAAAGTTGTGTACATATGTAGATTCTGATTTTGTTAAATCATTTCCGTGAAGGTTTGAGGGTAACGTATTTGAGGTTAATGACTTTTGATTAAAGCATATGAAACCCAGGGGAATATTAGCATGCTTTTGAAAACTTTATTTCAACCCAAGCTTTTACAGAAAATCAGTAGCAAGCAACTTAAAACATCTTTGGTGAGTGTTCCATGGGAAGAGAATTGTATATTTTAGATACTTGGGGTGTTCCTGGTAGAGCTAAAATTTTGTTAAGAAAATTGAAGGCAGAAGGACATATTTTGGAGACTGTAAAGAGTACTAAAATTTTTCTAAGGCTAAATGTGGGGAGGAGAGAGAAAAATATTTCAGTGCCTAGTGATAAGCATTTGCATGTGTAAATATTGATCTTAAGTGTTAGTTGGTGTGATATTTAGTTTATTAAAATAGGGATAAATCCATCATTCGAGTTAATTGCATTTCACTAAGAAGTCAGGAACTAGGTGGGAGGGGAAAGAAGGGATGGGTATATTCACACCTAAGGGGAACTGTCTGGGGGATGGACATGCTTGAAGCTCTGACTCGGGTGGGGCAAAGGCAATAATATATGTAACCTAAACATTTGTACCCCCTTAATATGCTGAAATAAAAAAAAATTTTAAAAAATAGGAGACATGAAAAATAAATAATAAAAAAAATAAACAAGAAGTCAGGAACTGAGGCAGTTAATAGATACTATGTGAAAATAATTATTTATATGGGCAGTGACAAAACAGAAGTGACCTGAGCCTTTAGACTGCTTATCTCAGAAATTTTTTAAATCTTTTTTTCGGTGTCTAGGATTTAGTACTGTAATCTGTATAATGTACAGTCTCTATTATACAACCTAATTTTTACACTTGGAAATAAAGTACTTTTCATAGAAATAAAGTACTTTTCACATCTTGCAGTCCTTACCTCACACAGCTATTCTTTTTCTGTCTATTCTCGATAACTCCTATACCTTTTTTCACACTCTCGTCTCTCATTTTTATCTGCTCTCTGCCAAATACTCATACATTTTTCACTCATCAATTTATTCTTTTCTGTAAACTTGTACGTTGCCCTGCCTCCCTGTGTTCTTAGTGTCCTACCAGCTTATTTGCATGTACTTACGGGAAAATGCCCGTCTATAAGCAGTTGTGCCTGTGTGCCTGTGAGTATGTGCAAATCATACTCTATATCTGTCCATATGTACAGGTAAATTGAAAGGACTGTTTTTAAAAATCACTTACATGATAGTTCCCTATTTGTTCTTCCTCCGAAGATTAACCATGTCATCTTTGTGGTTTGTTGGGTGATAATAGGTAGGGTAGTTGCATGACTGAGTGATGCAAACATGACAGAGATTGTGCATCTCTGTTTATTTAACACTATACAGTATATTCTGTGAAATTCCAGTGGACAGATCTAAGTCTGTTACAGACCACTGTCACATATATCATTTTATACATAATTCACAGCAATGGGTCTCACTCCCGAACCAGATTTACTGCTGCAGAGATACTGTAGCTACTATGCATACATCAATTTTCCCAAGCAGTAGATGGATATTAGAAGGACATCTGCTATCTTTCATGGTTATATATAGCTGGGAACTACTGACTGAGAGTAAAATCAAAATCCATAATTATGAAGCTACTTAGAATGGGGATGGGGATGATTGTGTCTGTTTGCTTAAGCTCTTAATTATTTCTCTATTCTCAGTTATTGTCTAGAATCGGTATCTGAATCTATATTTTGCTTGGTCTATAATTACTGGGCACTCTTGAAAGTTAATGAAGGTGAACCTAGTGCCAACTAATTGTAAGAGAGAAGTAATTGACCCAGGACAAGAAAGTAAATTCCACAAATGGGAGGAAGAAAAGAAAAAGAGGGCAAGGCTACACTTTATAGCTATCTACCTTCACAGTGTCAAAGATTGAAGTGTTGCTACTTAACCTTAAAGAGTCCGTATTTACTTGTTCCCCTGTGAATGTGGGAGGAAATAGTCTTCTCTGAGAAGTTCTGATCATATATAGTTAAGATATACTGAAAAGAAGTATGTATTTTGTAATACATTTCCAACTGTAATACATTTCTCTATTTACATTTCTCTCAATAGAGAGAAATTGAATAGTCAGGAGGAGGCTGGCATATAAGGTTACCCTTTTTTCTAGGACTCTGGTCTCAATTTCTAGGGCTAGCATTTATGAACAGACAGAATAGACTTGCCTTTCTAGCCCTTGCCCCATCTCTGATTTCTTTACCCAGCCTTCCTATAATCAATCAATGTTTGCTTACAGAGTTTCCTTTGAAAATATATTTTCTCTTAGGGAGACTCATCCACTAAGCTTGGATTAGTCAGTATCTTAACAGCTAGCTAAGCACCAGAACATGTTTTGGTAATGATATGGCAGACTAGATTTGGATTAAAGAAAGCCTGGGTATGCTACTTTTTACTAGCTACGTGACATTTTTCTAGTTACCTAAGCTTTCTAACCTTTAGTTTCGTAATTTGCAAAACAAGGGTAATAATATCCACTTCATAAGGCTGAATGGCAAATAAGTAAAATGCCTGACAGTTAGAGCTTAGTAAGATCTAGAACTCATTGTTAATTTTTAAATGTTACAAATAACAACTGTTTTCATTATTTATGTGATTTTTTGGTTAAGAGTACAGCCTTTGAGTCAAGCTACTTGTTCAAATCCCAGCTCTATCCCTTACTGTCTTTGTTAATCTTGAGCAAGTTACTTAAATTTTCTGCACCTTAAGTTTTCTTGTGTACAAGATAGAGATAATCCCTACCTCATAGGATTGTTGTTAAGATTAAATGAGTAAATACATGTGAAGCACTTAAAGCAGTACCTGGCATTTAATAACTGCTCAGTAAATGTTAGCAATTATTTTTCTACTGTCACTTTATTTCAGGAGGTTGATGAGGGCAGTTCTTTGCAAAACATGTTAGTCAAGGACTTAAAAGGATACCAAAGACACATTTCACCTATTTACCAACATAGCCTAGGTCCAATTCTGATACAACCTACTTAAAAATGTAGTTGGCAATCCCTCTCCCAAGGTTCTTTCCTAATAAGACTCTATACAAATTCTGGAAGTCTGCCCATCCTCCATCTCCCATTTCCTTGTAATCTTAATAAATGATTCATCTGTGGCAGAGTTTCTTTCTGTATAAGTTTTATAAAATAGAGATCTCTGTAATTTGTCTTTCAGGAGATAATTGTTACTGAATTGGTTTAATTTCTTTTTTCTAGCAACCCCCTCCACGTTTGATAAATTTTCAAAATCATAGTCCCAAACCCAGTGGACCAGTTCTTCCTCCTCATCCTCAACAACTGAGATATCCACCAAACCAGAATATACCACGACAAGCAATAAAGCCCAACCCCCTACAGATGGCTTTCTTGGCTCAACAAGCCATAAAACAGGTCTGTATCTACTTCCTCTCCTTATTTGCTTATTCTGCTGCTATTTCCAAATCACACTGAATTTATAGATTATGAAGAGCAAGGTGAGTTGCAAAGTTTATTACAGACAGACCTGTTAAGGCAAAGCTAAGAGAAAGGGTCTTGATGCTTTGTAATCAACAAGCGAAATCAAGCCATTTAAGTTAAGGCCTGGTGTAATCAAGAAGTTGTAGGTATTAATTTTTAAAATACTGTTATATATAACTTTTAGGTGAGTATATTTAGTTTCCTAAGTTAAAAGCATTCTAACAAAAAGAAGTTACATTCCACAAAATAGAACAATAAATGAATCTTTGAAGCGTTTCAAGGAGTCTTCTTGGAAACAAACTTAAGTTATGGCACAATATCAATATGGAATACATCTGATAAAGTTTAACATCTCAGGTTATATATATAATATGATATGGTTTATTTATATTAATGTCTTCAGGTAAAAAATATTTTCTAGGTTTTACTATCTTATAAAAGCTCTCTCAGTGCTTTGTCTTTTCAAAGCTCCTCTGTCAACTGTCTTTCCAGCTGAAGGCTTGTAGACTCACTTTGATTTAATTTTTTCACCAAGACCAAAAGAAAAAACAATGCTACTTTCATAATTCTGTGATGTCATTTTAATAAAATCATTTGAAAATTTTATTGTAAAAATATGCATGCTTTATGTGCCTGTATGTTTGGCTTTGCCATTTATATATTTTTAATAAAATTCATGCCTATTATTTCATTATTAGAAGTGAGATGAAAAGAGCCCAAGCTAAAGGTTAGCCTTAAATTCTGTTTATTTCCGTAATAATTTTGTGGCCTTGGGCAAGTTTATTCTTTTTAAATCTCACTTGTCGCAACTATAAAATGAATACTTTGCTGAGAGTTCATTCTACTGTATATAAAATCACCTGGCACATTTTAAGTACTCAAATGTCTACTTTACCTCTTCCCCATTTATTATATTGTACAGGGGTAGACATTCTGAAAGTGTTTTTTTAAAGTGTTTGTTGGCTAAAAATCCAAATAGAAATGAATAAATGAATGGACAGAGTAGGGGAAAATACAGTGAGAACTTGGTTTTAATTGGTAGATAAGTTATCAAATTATAGTGTGTTCATACAGTTAGAATACTTTTTAGGTAGTAAGAAAATAAAGTAATCTGTATTGTTTTCTAAGTATATTATGTGGGGGAAAGACCATGATATAGAATTTTTTTTGAGGTATTAATCTTGTTTTTTGCAACCTCATGTACATAGAAAAAACCTGGAAAGATATCTACTGATTATTCTTGGTAGAGGAGGAGGAAGGGGAGGGTTTGGGGTGAGGAATATGAGGAGTGGGTAAGTGGTAAAGATGACATGTCCAACTTTATAGGTTTCTGTATATAGTTTTTACAATGGAATATATTTTAGATTTTTCAAAATTAAAATATTTCAGACACTATCACTCTATATAGTGCCATCCATATATAAATTGACAGTGTTTTTGGGAAATTTTCCCCATAGTCTTGAAATACTTCTTAATTGCTTTTCTTTCCCCTAACAATTTATTATGAAAATTTTCAATTGTGACAAAATTGAAAGAATTATGTAGGGGATATTTTGTTCTACTTGCCTTGTTACATAATATCCATATACCTATTTATTCATCAAGCCATTTTATTTTTTGATACGTTTTGAAGTAATCACAGGTAGCAGCATGCTTCATATACTTCAGTGTGCCTAACATCATCTTATTTAATGTGTTTATCTCAGCATCTAGTCTGAATAACAGTACTTTCCTCAGAGGTTTATTAAGGCTTAATCATCTATTCATGTATGAGAAAGAGGAGTATAAAAGTCTGAAAGCCCTGGTCTGTGGCTTATTATTTTCAGATAGGGATAGAAGAAAATGTCTGTTTTCAACCTTCCATCTTTACCTTGAAGTTGCCTGTCTATATTTATATTTCTTGTCCAGTATGTATAAGCTTTCCAAGATTGGGTACTGTGATTCTTTATTATATACTGTTTTCTTCCAGTAAAAAGTCATTGTTTTGGGGGGAGTAGGGGGACAGATAAATGAAAATTATATATACCTGTGTATTCCCTCCCCTTCTTTCTTTCCTTCCATTTAAAGTACAGTTGAATTCAAATATTAATAGCAGAATATGTCTTCTCCTTCATTTTGTGTCTGAAAGAGTGGTTAGGCAGGTGTTTTATGTTACAGGCCTGTTGATAAACAACCTTTTCCTTTCCCTTCGTGCTACTGTAGTGGCAGATCAGCAGTGGACAGGCTCCCCCATCAACTGCCAGCAGCACGCCCTCCACGCCTTCCAGCCCCACCATTACTAGTGCAGCAGGGTATGATGGGAAGGCTTTTGGTTCACCTATGATCGATTTGAGCTCACCAGTGGGAGGTTCTTATAATCTTCCCTCTCTTCCAGATGTAAGTGTACACAAAATTTATACTAAACAGTCTCTTTTGAAAATTGTTAGTGAATTTGGATCTGGTAAATGGCATGGTTTATTAGATTATAGATTGTTTACTTTTACAAGTTAATTTTCATCCTTTAGAAATATTATGATGCTAGTAAAAAGATCATGAACACTTAGACATACAATAGAATGTTTTTCAGGACACTGGAGTTAAAGATGTTTGTAAATGAATGTTTTATGGTGAGAAGTCATGGACTCTAAGCTGGGAAAAAAGGGAAGTAGGGATATGGGACGATGTACTGGAAAGTTGAATGGAATGTGTTACATTGAGTAAGGTCAGAGAAGGAAGCTGAAAATTAAGACATCAGAAGAGATGAAGACAAGTTTAATAGTAAAAATCAAAACATTTTCTGTGAGATCATACTGACCGGTGCAAAATTACCTCTGGTTTAATTTATATTTAAATTAACTAATGTATTCACTCTCCAAACTCTTTGTCAGTATGACTTAAAAAAAAAAATCTTTTCCAAAGGCAGAAAATATTACATACTGTAGACAGAGCTTCATACCTAAGTTGTTTCCTTGTTTTGCCTTCTCTCTTCCTAGAAGGTTAGATGATCTCACGCTCATGCACACACACACAACCTTAACCTTAAAAAGCTTTTAAGAAATATCTTGTACACTTTACTTAGAAGGGATAACCTATAAGATTGTGAAAGAACTTTTTTATTTCCCTTATTTGTTTTTCTAGTTGAGGTCAACTAGTATTTCCTAATAGCTGCATGGTTAATCTTAACAGAGTTATTTCATTTTAAAATAGTTTTATATACTTTAAATGGACAGAGTACATGTATTTTTCATGTATAGATAGTACATAGGAAAATTTATGTCTAATCCCCACAGTTTTATTTAGCTTTTAGGATTACTCCACAATATAAATAACTTTCAGATCTAACAAATCCAGTCATTCTAGAACTTTTTGTACTCTCTGAAAAGTATTGGCCAAGTATTATCAAAAGAATATTAAAACATAAATGACCCTGTGTACTAACACTCTGCTACGCCACCTCTCCCCGCTACCAAAGAAAACCCATAGAAAGCCTCTTTACTTTTTCCTCTGCACTCCTTATACAAGTGACTCTTTGTCCACCAGCCTTTCTGACTCGAAATTCCTCATCTGAATCACAAACTGATCTGAGTGACAGTTTTCTCAAAGATGCTTCATAAATAGCACTTTTCTAAATGTGTAGGCAAGAAATTATTTTATTATATACAATCTATGCCCTAGGGCTATAGGACTTAGTTCTATTATAGAGTTCTAGTTGAGAAAGGCTAGAACTATGTTAAGGGTATTGAACTGAATTTTAATCACAAAGATATTCTTGGGAAATTTGGGGTATTTTTGCATTAAAGAATATTTGCATCTAGAGCATTAAACTCTTACTCATTAGAAATTTACCAACATTTTACCTTGGCGGTGAATTAGGAAAGCAGCGTTATTTGTATACCTGTTACATCAAAGCAAGAATCTATAAGGGTTTACTTTTTTTCCTACCAAACAACAGTAATATACTTAGTGAGATTAGTGCTCTAGATAGGTGTTACACAAGGCCTGTCCAGAAAGTTTCCAGCCATTGTTAATATAACGAGAATGGTTGGCATGACATGAATGTAACTTGGCAGCCAAGGAGAGTGGACTGGGATGCACATGTGTGGACTTCATTGAACTAGTCATTGGGGCCTAGATGCTGTTGAGTCAGCACGTGTACTGTGTGGCTGTCGCATTAAAAATGGCCGAGCGAGTAGAGCAACTAGTCTGCATCAGATTTTGCATTAAGCTCAAACATTCCTCCACGGAAACTATTGTGATGATTCAGAAGGCTTTCAGGGATGATGCAATGAGTGCAACACAAAGTGTGCACAAATGCTTCAAAGATGGTTGAGCATCTGTTGAAAGTGATCATATTCTGGAAGTCCTGCAATAAGCAGAACCCCTGAGAATGTTGAATGTGTACAGGTTAAGAGACGCTGGGAGAACTGTGTGAGGTCCCAAGGTGCCTACTTCGAAGGGGGTTGGAGTGTCATTGTCCTATGTACAATGTCTGTTGTATCTTGTGTCTTCTTCAGTAGATGTCTATTTTTCATATTACGTGGCTGTGTACTTTCCAGACAGACCTTTTATGTAGCCTCACTCCATTTATTTAGTGAATACAGAAAGCCAAGGACTTGGGAATTCTTACAACTCTTTCAGAGGCTTCACAAGGTCCTATCTATGTGAGGCCAGATTTTCTTCATATTCTTCAACCAAAACCACACATCACAATAAATTGAATGCAGAAGCAGATACAAGAATCCATGCAGTTGCTCTTTAGGGAGACGTTAAAGAGATTTGCAAGTATGTAAAATTATGCTATTCTCACCAAGTTTGTTTTTTAATACAGGTATCTTGTTACTTGTAAATGAATTAAGAAATTAAAGATTTTTTGTTTTTTACCAGTGTGAATGACATACAATATAACTTTATCTTAACTCTTGATTTCTGAAATATAGTACCTTCAGTATGTTTACTAAGGTATATTCACTAAGAAGAGTGAAAACTTATATTAGAGATTATTCATGGGGAAAATATCCATTAGAACTTCTCAAATGAGATATTTGTGTTTTATTATTTGGTAATAATTGTTATTGGAGTTTTCTTAAAAATTTAAAGTGGCTTTCAACTTGCAAAGTCAGGGTGTCCTGAAATAATTTCTTTTCTTATAAGATCGACTGTTCAAGTACTATTATGCTGGACAATATTGCAAGGAAAGATACCAGTACAGATCATGGCCAGCCAAGACCACCCTCAAACAGAACGGTCCAATCACCAAATTCATCAGTGCCATCTCCAGGCCTTGCAGGTAAAGTGGGCTTCTTTTGATTTTAGTGAATGGTTTTTCAAGGTTTCATTCTACCTGTAACTTTTTTTGTAATTCCCTCTTGGCCTCCAACTTTTTTTGTTAGATTATTAAGATGTATCTGAGTTTTTTTGCACTATTTGAAATTAGTAAGCTTTCAAAGTGGGAAACAAAGTTTAATTTCTTTACCTTTTCAATTTCACCAGAACTTCTAGACATTATAGCATTCCCAGGAGGAAATTAGTGTTACTCTTTTTCTTATCAATAAGCTGCCTGCTTAGGGTGTAAAATGCTTAGAGTTAAAATTTATTAGTGACAATACACAGAGAAATCACTCTTTTGGTGGTTTTGTTTGGTGCTTAATTGTGTCTAAGAATTTTTAACATACCTACTCATTTCCTCTAAGAAAGGCATTTTAATACTACTCCTCAGTACCTTGGCAAAATGGGTACCTTAAATAAAAATAAGGAAAGAGGAGAATTTCTTAAGTCACATGAACATCATAAGGCAGTTACACAATTTAAATGGAGATGCCTATTTTAAACATAAACTCATGACAAAAATATGGTAGAGGATCTGTTTATCATATGACAGGTTCATACTAATAAGTAAGGAATATACTTAGTATTGCTCAAGGACATGATGAATAGATAATTCCCTAAAGAGAAAATACATATAGCCAATAAAACAGATGAAATAAAAACGTCAGTCTTACTAGTAGTCATAAGAAAAATCAAAACAATATGATTTCTAACATATTGAATTAGTTAAGACTTAAATAGTGAAAATATTCATAGAAAATGTGATGCAGGGTACACTCATACATAGACAGTGGAAGTATGACTTGGCAGAAATATTCTGGAAACCACTTTAGCAATATTACTAAAGCTAACATTTGTCCAGTACTAATTGTGGCCCAAGTTCTGGACAGAGTACCTTATATGCATTACCTAGTAGGATATTTGCTTCAAAAGCCCTAGAAAATGCTTGTATCCTTGAACCCAGTAATTCCATTTTAATACTCCAATTGTAAGGGAATAATTAAAAACTGGATCGTCAGAACATGTTTATTAAGGCATTATTTGCAGTAGTTAAAATTTTGAAACAATGTAAATATCCAAATATAGGAAAATGATAAAAATAGAATGTACTCAGAATATTATCTATCCATTTAAAGAATGCTTATATAAAGAATTTTTAATGGTATGCTCGTGGTACATTGTTTAGTGAAAACAAGTATACAGAACTATATAGTAAGTATAATAAAAGCTGTAAATGTATATTTAAAACTAAAAACAGATAAATCGGTTTTACCAGTGTTTATGAATACAGAAGTTATAGGTAACTTAATGTTATATATCTTTTTGTCATTTTCAACTATTCTAAAATGAAACATGTATTATCAGAAGATAATAGCCATTGTTTTGTTTTTAAAGAAAGTTTTCCAGAGTTGATAACCCAGTGAAATGGATTTCTTTCTCTTTATCAACTATATATATCCTGTTGTTCATCAAACCCTTTAGAACTTTTCACTTTGAATTTTTTTTTCTACTTCCCACTCCTATTGTTTTCCTACTGTTACTATTTAGTTTGGGTCTTTATCAATTCAAGCCAAAATTATTTACAGCAGTTTTTCCCTCTCTTTTCTTGGTTGCTTTTAATCCAGTTTTCCATCTTCCAGTCTACCCTACCACCAGACTAGATTTTTAATCATCATTTTTATTTTTATTTTTTTATTCTTTCCTTTTTAAGAGACAGGGTCTTGCCATATCACCCAGGCTAAAGTGCAATGGCATGATCATAGCTCACTGCAGCCTCAAACCCTTGTGCTCAGGCAATCCTCCCAGCTCAGCTTCCCAAGTAGCTAGGACGACAGGTGCATGCCCACACACACAGCTAATTGTTTAATTTTTTATTAAGATGGGATCTTGCTATGTTGCCCAGGCTGGTCTTGAGCTCCTGGGCTCAAGCAATCCTCCAAAAGTGCTAAGATTACAGGCGTGAGCCACCACACCTAGCCATTTTTAGGGCAAAGCAGCAGTTTAGAAACCCCTCTTTTGTTTATTGCCTCAAGTCTGAACCTCTCGATCTGACTTTCAGTGTCTTCCATTGATTGGTCTCATTTTGTTTATGTGGTTTTCTTTCTTGAACTCCTTTTCTATTAGCTCCTACCACTTTTTATTGTCTTCTGTAGCTTTTTACTGACACTAGGGTCCTCACTGAGATCTTACCCTGGTTACTCTAACACAGAAAGAATTGACAGTGTTTGAAGCCATTTTTGATTGTCACACCCTAAGCTGGGAGATATGGAGAGTTGCTACTGGTATCTAATGACTGGTGGAGGTCAGGAATACTGCTGAACATCCTATAATGCATAGGATGTTCACATTCTTCCACAACAAAGAATTATCTGGCCCAAAGTCAGTAATGCTGAGGTTGAAAAACCCTGCCAGCCTGACAGGTCATTGTGCTGGGAGTTCAGCAACTACTTATAGTTTCATATAATTTCATATGGCTCCCAGTTTCAATGTAGTGCTACTAAGTGAGCACATTCAATAGGACTTCAATACATTAATGATTAATTCATTTTATGAATGTGTATGATTTCCCCTCCTCAGGACCTGTTACTATGACTAGTGTACACCCCCCAATACGTTCACCTAGTGCCTCCAGCGTTGGAAGCCGAGGAAGGTAAACTGCCTTAACCATATTCTTTAGTACATAAAATCTCTAATTAGATTTTTTCTGGCAGTGATCAACATGTTTTGATACTCAATGTATTTCAAATTTCCTTTATTTTGAATTTTAACTAAAATTTTAATTATATATTATATTTTAATAAATTAGTTAAGGGACTAAGTACAAATTTATCTTTAAAGAAAAATGTTTGTCTATATATTAAAAATGACAAAATAAGATGTTTGACATTAGCATAATAGCAAGGAAAAAATGAAGGTAAAGTAGGTATAACATACTACACTCTATTGAAACATAAACCTAGGGAAAAGAAACAATTTCATGCTACTTTGGTTCCTCTGACATTTTTAATAATCAAACATTGATTCTGCTTTAAGATAAAAACTTAACATTATTGAAATTCCGTTTTAAGTAAATTCTATTTTAGGCAACTGCTTTGCACTTCCCCTCATTATGCTTGAAAATTGTCCCTAGATAGTGAATCATCCAATTCTTACTTCCATAACCGTACAGAAGAAGCATTGTCTGAAGAGCAAAGGATTGTCTTTACTCACCCGAGAACATAGTGGCTATCTGTAAAAGATTTTTGGCCTATGACCTTCTTTAAATAACAGAACACCAGTAAATGATTACCTAAATTATCTTCGCACTTTGACAAGAGATTGTTGATATGAGCGTGGAGTTCTCTTTGCCACTGACTAGAGAGGGAAATGAGAAAGCCTAAAAAAAGGTGCTAGCTCTAAGACACTAAATCTAGTTGCCCAATTTTAAAGCTTCAGAATATTGAAGTCAATTTTATTTTAATTTAGGTTTTATTTAAATTTATTTAAGTATCTTTCCAGATATATAATTATTTAGATAGGTTAAATGAAATTTTTGCATATAGCAGTTGCATTTCAGTTGTGCATCATTTGTTGCTGATATAACACACTTACCATTATTGTGAAGATACAGCCTTATTCCAGGAAGCTGTTGTTATACTTCGTTATGAGATATCTAGCATAGCATCCTTAGATTGTTTTTCATTTCTTTCTCTGTCTCTCAGCTCTGGCTCTTCCAGCAAACCAGCAGGAGCAGATTCTACACACAAGGTCCCAGTGGTCATGTTGGAGCCAATCCGAATAAAACAAGAAAACAGTGGGCCACCTGAAAATTATGATTTTCCTGTTGTTATAGTGAAACAAGAATCAGATGAAGAATCTAGGCCTCAGAATGTAATTATATCAGTGCTTGCATTACTATTCCTTTGGGGGGGGTGGGGTTAGGGTGAGAGAAATTTATAAATAACACGAGATAAAAAGAAAATGTTATATTTAAAAGGGGTGCAAGAAAATGTCTGCAGATCTCTCAGTAAATTAAAATGATGGAAAACAGGAAAGTTTAAAAATTGGAGGCTCAAATGAGGAGGCTGGGCATTTGAAAAAGAACAGAGTGAAATACATGGAAGGTAAATTGCCAAAGAAATAATAAAAGAAAACTTCCTGTAACTGAAAGGCACAAGCATCGGGATTGAAAGGGTCTACCAAGCACCGGAACTATAAAAGAAAAAAGTCTTGGAGCATATCATCTTAAATTCCAGAATACCTGGGGAAAAGAGCAGCTTTTAAAATATAAAAGATCAGACATCAAGTTCTCAACACAGGCACTAGAAGCTGGATGACAAGAAAGAAATATTAATAGTAGAAGTGTGAGGAAAAAATATTCTCTATCCAGAATTCTATACCCAGGCAAATTATCAGTCATTCATAAAATTAAATAAACATTTTCAGACATTCATGCAAAGTCTGAAAAAAATTCCTATGCATTCATTCCCATTTGACAATATGAATCATCAGAAACAGAGTCAAACCAGAAAGAGGAAGACAAGATCCCAGAGAAACTAGATCTGACACAGACAAGAAACAAAAGGGCAGTCTTCAGTACAGCAGTTGATACAGTACAGTCTGTAGCAGGAAGACAGGATTCTAGAAGGATGCGTCCAAGGAGAGAAAAATACTTGAACATTGAGAAGCATTTTCTAATCCTGTTAGAGATCGTATTGATAAGAATTACCTAAAGATAGGTACCTACTGAGTTCACTGGGTCTCGCAAAAATTTTAAAAAGACCAAAAAAAAAAAAAAAGAAAAAGATAGGTACCTAGAAAAATAAGCAAATGAAAAAGGTAATTATTGACTCTTAGTAAAAGCAAAAAGTAGTACAAAAAAGGAAATGTAGTCATAGTACATTTTGTGGTTCTGCAGTATTTACATAGTCATAATGATGTAAACAAATAGCTGAATAAAATGTAACTAAAAACTGTGATGTAATTAGGATATAATCTAAATATGCATTTAACCAAAAATCATGATTTTCAGAATACTTAACCAGTACAGACAGATACTGATCAGTTGGAATAGATGCTGACCATTGACACCTACCAACTGAAAAATCAATGTGCAGAGTAAAACCTATGTGAAGAGGATGGGATGGGTGGTGGCGGCAGGGGCAGCTCTGTGTGTGTTTGTGAATATAAAGAGGGGGATAGAGAATCGGGGTTCGAAAACCTAATCTCCTAATCTTTCACACTGGGGATTAAGAGATACATAGAGAGAGATCCAGATAAAGCATTGAAGTTCTAAGAAGTTGCAGTCGAATCACTTTATTTAGAAATATGGAGGTAAATTGCAGAAGAAAAAACTAGATTTGAACATATTTACTTGTAAGGAATAGAGCTTTTAACTATATCTACTTGTATTATTTTAAAATTAAAAAAAAATGTTTAAAGGAGATAACAGTTTTCGTTACTGATTTGAAATTTTCACCATCCTAGGCTCCAACAGAAAATATAGATTCATCTTATAGGTATAATTTTTTATAATTACATAACGATAGGTACCTAGAAAAATAAGCAAATGAAAAAATGTGTCTTAGGTTACAGTTTGAATTAACAGCTCCAGTAAAGTATATTTATAGGTCATTCAGTTGACTTCCACACTACCCACCCAATTCCCAATTTCTGTAGCCATCAGTAAGCTTAAAGATTGTCTCTATATTTTGGTATTTTTCAGTAGAGGTCCATATTGTCTTTACCAGTTAACAGTAAACATATTCTCATACATATTCACAGATTCCTTAGAAGTAATCAGGTGCCCATGAGAGAGTGGTCTATAGTCCAAAATTGCAGTAGTGAAAATTTTAAAATGCCGATTAAAAAGGATATGTGTGTGTGTGTGTATGTATGTATTATATACTGTTCTCTCTTTCTACTGCAGGCTAACTATCCAAGAAGCATACTCACCTCCTTGCTCTTAAATAGCAGTCAGAACTCTACTTCTGAGGAGACTGTGCCAAGATCAGATGCCCCTGATAGCACAGGAGATCAACCTGGACTTCACCAGGAAAATTCCTCAAATGGAAAGTCTGAGTGGCTAGACCCGTCACAAAAGTCACCCCTTCATGTTGGAGAGACGAGGAAAGAGGATGACCCCAATGAGGACTGGTGTGCAGTTTGTCAAAATGGAGGGGAACTCCTGTGCTGTGAGAAGTGCCCCAAAGTGTTCCATCTTTCTTGTCATGTGCCCACATTGACAAATTTTCCAAGGTAAGACAGTACTTCCCTTCTCACTGTATATGTAATATAATACATATTTTTTCACTATAAATAATAACGGCAATAAACTTTTAAAGGTCATTGTAACATAGAGCCCTTGTAAAAACTTAAATGAAATTCCACTTGGCATAAATGCATACTCCAAAACCCTGAACAATAATCTAGGGTTTCCATACCATGGCTCTTGTTCCCTGTGCTTCTCTCAAAAAACTAATTATGAGGAGAAAAAATAACAGGCCCTTTAAATTGCTACAGAGGGTTATCATAAAGAAACAGTGATCCTTATGCATAACAACTACCACAATGTATGGCATCTTATTTGCCAGGCGTTGAGCTGCATCATGTACAGATATTTCAAGTAACTTCTCAAAGGCTGTGGGATAATGGTGGTGGTGGTGAAGAACCATTGGGTTGATCTCTCAGTTCTTTTAAGGCTGTTCTTTTAAATTTTAATTTTAAACTTTTCTTTTTCCTGAATGCTTGGGGGGAAAATGCCAGTTATACCTTATATTAGCACAAGATTAATATGTGTTTATTTGTTTCAGATATTTTCCACATATATGTATTTCATGCCTTCTTAACTAAACTTTAATATTTAAACCACTTAGCACTGTACTTCTGCTGCTTCCTCTCAGCATGGTGTGAGCTGCCTAGTTACCATTTACCTATGGTAAATAGTGATTAAAATTTATGCCAAACAAATATAATAATTCTGTATCATAGATATCATGGAGGAGGTGGGAAAGGGAAATGGTGGAGGGAGAAATGATGCATTAGGAACTCAAAAGTACATTATTCCCCAACAGTGGAGAGTGGATTTGCACCTTCTGTCGAGACTTATCTAAACCAGAAGTTGAATATGATTGTGATGCTTCCAGTCACAACTCAGAAAAAAAGAAAACTGAAGGCCTTGTTAAATTAACACCAATAGATAAAAGGGTAAGTCTTTGATCATTTCTAACCCAAAGTGTTAGACAATTTTTGGGTTCAGTGCATTATTGTAATGTAGGTGTGCCTTTCATCAAAGAAGTTTATATTCCGTCAAATGTTACACTGATTTTTTTTTTTAATTTAGGGGTATTTTTTCACAAAATATAAGAATCTTAAATAATTAAAGGTAATTATAACATTTTTAATTAAAGAAAAATGACAGTACTATACATGTATTTTATAGAAGTTTAAAATATTGTACCCGAACAAGATGGAATGCATGTCCTTTATATAGCCCAGACTTTTAAATTTAGTCTGCCTTGAATAAGTTTTTTTTTCCAGAATTTATTTAGAATTGCCACCAACGAGCTGGGTTTTTCTATTCACTCTTCTTGGAAATCCATTTTTTTTTACCAAGTGGAACTAGGTTTATACATCAAAGCCAACTAATATGTTTAACTGTAGTTAACATTTAAAGCTACTGAGTCAACACTTTATTACTAAAAAACTCCTTTGCTAAATTATTAAGTATTAATAGGACAATCAGTATGAAAGTTGTCATGCAAAATGGGGCACAAGTATCACTGCAAGTACTGCACAGAGTTCACTGAGATAAACCTATAATCAGAGCAGAGTGAGTGATGGGACCTCTGCATGCAGAGAGGGCTTTAGGACTGGATGCACCATGAAAAGGCTCCCCCTCTGGATCTCTTAAGAGACACGTATTCTTCCTTGATTATTAATAATTCATAATACACAAACTAGAGCGATAAGTGTTAAAAATAGGCTGTGATTTCATTGTTTCATTTTCATTTATTTATTTTTGCTAGAAGTGTGAGCGCCTACTTTTATTTCTTTACTGCCATGAAATGAGCCTGGCTTTTCAAGACCCCGTTCCTCTAACTGTAAGTGTTAATGTCATTTTGTGCATGTTTACACAGTGGAATGATTTTTCTAAAATGTATTTATAAGAATCTAGTTTCTGTACCATTTTTCAATAGTTTTTCCTATCTAGTATTATACAAATTTTGAAACTTATTAATATATACTAAATGTTTTGATCCTGAATAGATACATTTTAATGTTAATAAATTGACCAAAAATTTGTATTCTTTTCTTAAGTATTCTTCTTATCTCACCTATTTTGCCTAGTATTATTCTCTGGGATGATTTCTGGCAATTGTATCTATCACAGGAAGTTTAGGCATGTCTCCTAATTTGTTAAGAAAAGCTTTTCCGGCCGGGTGCAGTGGCTCACGCCTATAATCCTAGCACTCTGGGAGGCTGAGGGGGGCGGATCGCTCAAGGTCGGGAGTTCGAAACCAGCCTTAGCAAGAGCGAGACCTCATCTCTACTATAAATAGAAAGAAATTAATTGGCCAACTAAAAATATATAGAAAAATTAGCCGGGCATGGTGGCGCATACCTGTAATCCCAGCTACTCGGGAGGCTTGAGCCCAGGAGTTTGAGGTTGCTGTGAGCTAGCCTGACACCACGGCACTCTAGCCAGGGCAAAAAAGTAAGACTGTTTCTCAAAAAAAAAAAAAAAACGAAAAGCTTTTCCATTTGAGTTAACGATACCCACCACCACCCCCTGCACCCTGGCCAAATTTTCTGTACTTATTTTGATTTATAGGTCCAGACTTCAAGTAATAAAGTAGAATTTAACAATATAAAGAAGTTGAAGAATGTGTGTGTGTTTTAACTATTGACTTTAAAATGGTTCATATTGAAAGTTTGATGTGACTTCAATGCATAATTTTAGAGTGATGGAAAGGGCCTACTACCCAAAATATGTTCTCCTCCTATTCTCTGATGTCTGAAACTCCTTTAAAATTTTTAATAAATTTGCTCTACAGTTTGATACATTTAAAAATTAATGTAAGTTTAGAAAAAGAAAACCAGCTTAATTAAGTAGATTCAGTTGATAACAGTCAACTTATTTCTTGAGAACAGGTTTTGAGAACTTGAGATAGGAAAAGAAAGTAAATACTTTCAGGAAGAAGGGCCTTTTGTACCCCAAAGAGGCAGAGTAAAGAATTCAAGTAAGCTGGTAATGGCAGTACAGTCTTAAAAATTTAACCTAGAATTGGTGCTTTTTATGATCTTGGCTTACAGTTCCATTTGGTATTAATAACCAATTGCAACAGCAAGATAGCCCTCCTTTTCTTAATGTATTTCATCTCATTTAGTCTTTACAAGATGCTGTGAGGTTGGCAGGGTTATCCCTATTAGAATATGAAGAAAGTAAGGTTCGGTGAGGTTAAGTAATTTACCCAGGATCGTGATGTTGAGCTGGGGATATTAAACCCAGATTCATAGTCCTCCTTCACCCTTGCTATAATGCATGTAGCAAAAACATGTCAGATCCTACTGAAAGTAATATTCTTTCTAGTAATTGTTTTATGTTTAATAATAAAGAAGGAGAATAGAGATGGTTTAAGAGGTAATGTGTGAAGACAAGTTTTTTCATTAAAAATAATTGGTGAACTTTTTTTTTTTTTAATGGCACAAACCATTTATCAGTGTGTGGAAGGCAGTATGCACTTGTAAATGTTTTTGAATGGGTTTCCTTATCAATGACAAGTAGTACAGTGGAATGCAATGTGAACAATCAGAATTTTATACCACTTCTTGTAGAATTTATTTAGGGCCTGGTAGGATTTAGCTATTTGTATTATAACATCTCATTTATTTTGAAAGGTGCCTGATTATTACAGAATAATTAAAAATCCAATGGACTTGTCAACTATCAAGAAAAAACTACAAGAAGATTATTCTATGTACTCAAAACCTGAAGATTTTGTAGCTGATTTTAGATTGATCTTTCAAAACTGTGCTGAATTCAATGAGGTGAGGTGGGGGGGTTGGTCGGAAGCAATAGCAATGTGAAAATAATCAACTTTATCAACAAACTAGGAGACCAATATGTCTATGCCAGAGTAAATTCCAAAACAGAATATTCATAATCTCACAAGTCAAAAGTAAACAGAAGAGTGAGAGATTTATTACTTTTGTTGTCTAGAGTGTTGGTCTTGATTTTTAATTCGTATTTTTTTAATTCAACAGCCTGATTCAGAAGTAGCCAATGCTGGTATAAAACTTGAAAATTACTTTGAAGAACTTCTAAAGAACCTTTATCCAGAAAAAAGGTTTCCTAAACTAGAATTCAGGAATGAATCGGAAGATAATAAATTTAGTGATGATTCAGATGATGACTTTGTGCAGCCCCGGAAGAAACGCCTCAAAAGCATCGAGGAGCGCCAGTTGCTTAAATAAGCAGCACTGTTGGCTTGTGTTGGTTTTTAAATATTTTTGGTTTCCAAGAAAAATATTTGTCAGTAATTTAACATCACTACAAAGAAGAGTTTGTGACCATTCTGATGTCTGTTTTTGATGTTTACTAGACTTTGATTTCCTTTATAACCCATTTCTTTTAACCTCTTATCATTAAGAAAGAGGAAGAATGGAAGAAAGAAAATGGAGGGAAGGAATAAAGGATGGAGGAAAGAAGGAAGGAGGAAGCATCAAAATGAAATACAAAGACATCCTTCCCACTTCTTGGATTTTAAAACCATAATCTGGAGGTGATAGCTACTATAGAAAGGAAATAGACTTTGTATGAACTCTTAAGTTGAAAATTAAATGTGGTTTGAATGTGTGTGTTAATTCATTTTTAGAAATTAATACCATTACCCATTAATCATATGGCCTGACCATATGAGTTAGGTATACTGTACTTAAGAACAGTATTCCATGAACGTGAGTGGTAACAAGTTCTATCCCAGGATGCCAAGTGGTACAACAAAAGGGTAGATTAGAAGCTATTAAGAAGGCACCTAATAGTATATCATGTAAGATGGCAACTGTATTAAAGAAAAATCAGGAAAACAAACGTTTGATTTTTGGTTTTTGTTTTTTTTTTTTTTTCCTTGTCTATAGAGGTGTTTGGTATAGCAGGTTTTCAAGGCCATTTTTCATACATTTCTAGATCTAGATTTTCAACTTTTTTCACTGATGGAAGTGTACGTGTTTGGTTTTGCTGTGTGTCTGTGTGTGGTTTGTTTTTTTAAACTGTGCAGGTGGTCCTTTTATAAAAAGCCTCATTGTTTTTAGTATGGCTTTTAGTGGAAGTACCCAAAATATAAAATATGGCAGCGTGCACTGTATTTGTTGTGAGGTTTCTTCAACATATACCCTATTGGGCATTAAATATAAGGTCCCCTGAAAGGGACTAATTTTTGTGGTTTTCATCTGCCTGTAATTTGGAATGAAAATATTTTGTGGGATTTGGAAGCAGGCAGTTGGAGAGAATTATAGTGAAAAATTTTTTTTTTCCTGAAGCCTCTATTTACTGTTTGTTGAGTCAAAATTCAATCTTTGATCTGACTTAATTCTGAATTATGTTTTCATTCTCTTGATTGAGATACAAAAGACCTATATTCCGAGGACAAGCATATTCTTAATGAGCCAGACCCAGCTAGCAACTAGTTCAACTGCTACCAATTTATTCCTTTTACGTGTTCAGTGGTTTTAGGATCAGATGAACTGTCAAAGAAAGAAACTAGATTAAGATAGAGGAAAATTGCTGTGCCATATGTTTAATACTAATCTAACTTTGACAAAATACACGTGAATATTTGTAGTTTGCCAAAGTAAGGCATTATTTATAGAACATTAATTGGAGGAAATTTTTCTCTTTAGGATGATAGAATAAAAATATAGCTGATTTGAAAGAATGCTGTTCTTTGGATTGTATTACCTCCCATGAATTAAACGTGGAAGATTTGGTTATATCCACAAGGCTTTACTTCTTAAAGTGGAAAACATTCTGTGGCTAATTCATTGGGTTTTCTGGTATTGCTAAAGAAAAAATCTAAGGAGAAAACAACTTATACTAGCAATAGCTTCCCATTTTCTACATAGAAAGGTCTTGTTCGTAATGTGTCAATTATGTATTAATTGTTAAAGTCTCAATCACTTTTCCAAATATGTGTTACATGGTGATGTTTGTTGTTGTGTTTTAAATATGCATTTGACATTTGTTCTCCAGAGACTGTTTGAGCAGATTTTGATAATAGTGCATATACCTTTTAATTGTTTGGGTTTTTTTGCTCCAGCATTTTATTTTTAGCACAGCAGCTGTGGAGCTTTTGCTAATAAGTTTATTCTTGGTATCTTAGAATGCTGTTCTTCTGACAGTTTGTTCTTCTGTACTTGTCCCTTGCGTTAGAGCAACACAGATAAATTATTTTGAGAATCATCACAAAGGGAGGCAGGGCTTAAAAGAGTAAAAATATAATTTCCTAAATGTATGTGAGCCAGAATTTCAAATATACCCCACACTGTCACTATGATATTTAATGCCATATTAATCTTTTAAAACACTATTTCTGTTTCATCTTAACCATCTTTGGCTGAATGAAAGGCAGTTGAGAATCATCTTGTAATCATAATTATATTAAATGTCTTGGGTTTCTCAATAGCCCTTTTATAATAGTCTTTGGATTGTGACCTTATTAACAAGTGCTTGTGTGCCCAGGTGGATCCCAGCTAAGTCATCCTTAAATTCTGTTCTAATAGAAGTAAACTATAAGATGAGCCTAATTATACCCCACACTTGTTTAGAGAGCATCCCTCAAAAAAATTAGTATGATTCCAGCAACCTTGGCCTAAATTTATGCACACCAGTATTGACCTCTGACCAAAAACTGTGGGAGATTGCACTTTGGATTTGAGACCTAGAGCCCAGTATTATAGTTGAAGGACCCCCATTGCTGAATGTGACCACACCTTTGGCCAGGGCTTATGTATGAATGAGCAGTCCATGTGGGAACTAGGATTTACTCAGTTCCAACTCATTGACAGCTTTGTGAGGTCCAAGCACCCAATTTTCTGGCAGTAAAGAGACCCAAGTACACAGCCAGTGATTTATAGCTATGGCAGAAATAAAATGGACCGGGATATACCATATTAAATGCAAAATAATCTAACATCTGGCATTGCACTCATTTTGTCTTTTGAATTAACATGCCCTGCTTATGTTTTCTGAATGGAGGGGTAGGAGAGTGGAAGGTGTTAAAAGAAAAACATCCTCTTTCCATGGTAGTTTTACTTTGTTTTCCATGCTAAATAGTAGGCTTTACATTTTACTACCACACAGTAATATGTAGTATACAACTAAGGAGTGCTTGCTTTCACAAAGGTCCACAGTCAAAAGGGTGAGTATACAGCTCCTTGTTCCATTTATGAATTTGCATTTCAAAGTCTTATGCTGTTAAAATACTTAGACTTTTAAATTTGAGTTCTGTGGAGAGACAGTGTGAGAAACTTGCTGAGGCCTGATCCAAATTAATGTGAATCCCAAAAGTAAGTTGCTACATGTGAAGGAAAGGTTTTTAGGTTTAAATTGAAGATATACTCATTTTCTGTTTGTCTGTATTCATTATGAGTGAGAGAAATCTGATCTGATTGAAATTATGGGCGTGACCATGAGTTCAGCCATCTAATTTCTTACTGCAATTGAGCTCCTCCTTTTAAATAACCATGTACATATTTGTTAAAGTATTTTATAGCCCCATGTAAATAATTGATGTCTTTTTACATTTATTGTACCTTCATCTTGGATGTGAATTTACTGTCATAATTCACAAGTTGGTGACTTATGTTCCTAAATGAGAATAATGCAAGCCAGTCAGATCACAGATTTTTCTTCATGAAGGTTTTGCTTATTGTGAAGGACATCTGAGGCAGTCTTTTTTGTTATTAATTTTGGGGGCAGACCGGTGCTTTGATTTTAATAAAAATTAACTTTGGATTCTTACTGTGAATATTTTACCCCAAGTATTTAATGGAAAAATTACTAAATGTTATCTCAGAGTGTTAACTAGTTAATTCTCCCTTCATTACTACGTTTGTGTGTTCCTCTAGCTGTAACAATGGTACATACAGAGATGAACTACTAGTCCATAAATAATAGGAAAACAACTTCATCCTAACATATGTATTTGACCAGCCTTAAAAGACAAAAATTGATAAACAGGAAGGAAAGTGGGTGATAAATATCTTTAATCAATGATTTCCCTCCCATGTTGCCCACCAAAGTAGGAGAACCAAATGAAAAACTCTACTTGTCTGGAACTAGTTTGGGGAAGAGGGAGGAAAAGAGAGTAGGGACTACTACAAGTCACTTTGAAGGTTTGCATATGTTAATTCCACCCATAAAGTTTGGAAATTTTTGATTCATAAATTACAACTACTATTTTTTAAAAATCACTACTGGTTATTTAATAGATTTTACTTTCATGAGGATAACCTTGTTTGAGTCTTAGTTTTTAAATAGAATTAAAAGTCCATGTTTGAGTACTAAAAAATTCTTCCTTGGGATGCCCTCTTGAACTCTCCTGCCTTTCCACCTACTGCTGTGGAGTGATGCTGCAAGAAGGCCCCCACCAGATGCAGACCCTCTGCTTGGACTTCCCAGCCTCCAGAATTGTAAGAAATAAATTTCTGTTCTTAAAAAAAAAAAAAAAAAAAAAATTCTTCCTTGGTAGTTAAACATTTAACAAAATTGTTTTCCCACATTTTCAAATGTAGTGTAGAAGAAAGGCTATTTTAACATCCTGTATCAGTATACTTGGGAATATGAATTTCTTTGCCCCTGTTCTAATGTGCTTTAACTAGAAGACAGGTGAATCAGAAAAATCATTCAGAAATCTTTATATTGCAAGTGACTAAAGCCCTATTATCATTGTTTTAGGGGAGAGGATAGAATATACACATCAAACAGGGTTAAGCACTCCTCACCGGAATAAAAAATATACTGACCTGAGAGGTGGCATTTCCCCAAGGAAAATCTGGGTGCTCTCAACAGGAAGGAGGAAGAATGGCTATAAGACAGGAACAAACTCAGTAGGCCACTGGGTGCCAGACTTTGACAGTGATGCTGGTTAACTAATCTGATCCTTTTGGGGATTCACTAATGAAAGTATTAAGAAAGCCAATGTGCAAAAGGTCCAAAATGTTTTGGCGTTTATATTACAAAAGGAATTTTTGCTATGATAGCCTATGCTTTAAATAGACTTAAGTCAGAATCTCTCTTATATATAAAACTATCAGATTCAGACAAATTCAACCTCTATCCTATATAAAGCAAAATGTGATTGTATAGAGATTTCAATTATTTTTCTTTAATACTTCAGCCATTATTGTTTCTTGCCCTTTAGGTGGGTAATGAAACCAATTCAAAAACGTTCTTACAGATACGTGACTTGAAATTTGATTTCCACTTCTATTGATGTCTAACCACTAGTAAGTATGGTAAGCAACACACATGAGTTATGAAGGATTTTTCAAATTTGGTATTCAATTAAAATTATATTACTAGAGTTTGCTGTAGACTAATTTAGTATCTTCTTGGGCAGCTGGGTGCTGGACAACATTATAAAGTCCGTTAAGCCTGGAGACCCCTTTGAAACAATGCTTGAACATCAACTGGGTCAGTGGTTGACTGTGGTTTTCAATCTCTATTCTTTGATTTAAATTTTAAACTACTGCTAATCTCAGCTTTGGGATTTTCAATTAAGATTTGTGGTGTGTTGTTTGGCTAACCCTACGTAGGTACCCAAGACATCTTTGCAGCAAAGATATTGTAGCCTAAATTTTATAACTAGACTTAAGATGGTTCTGCAAATTATGGTCTGCATTTGTAATAGCCTGAAAGATAATACTTTTTTGAAAGGCTTATAACCAAAAAAAAAAAAAAAGTGTCTATAATATAGCTCACAAAGCCTATTTCTATTTCTGTCTGGCCCTTTACAGAAAAAAATTCCTAACTTTAAGCCATTTATGCCTGTGGCTCAAATAGTAATGGTTTGTACTCCTATTTAAGCGGGAGTGTGAACCTCTCATAGTTGGTAATTCAGTGATACTTTGAGGGTGGGAAGAGGTGGTGGGGTCCCTAACTTCAGAGCTCTTGGGTGACCAGGTGTATTGTCATTGAGCAGTAATATTTTAAAAGGAATCTTTTTTTCTGAGCAGTAGGTCTCAACAGTGGGTTTAAAATAGTCATAACGTGCTGTAAACAGAAGTGCAGTTATCTACACTTTGCTCTTCCATTTCTAGAGTGTAGGCAGAGTAGATTAAGCATAATTCTTAAGAGCCCTAGGATTTTCAGAATGGTCAACGAAGTCAGGTGCCTATAGTCCCAGCTGCTGAGGTAGGAGGATTGCTCAAGCCCAGGAGTTTGAGATTGTAGTCAACTGTGATGCCACTGCACTCTAGCTGGGGTGACAGAGCAAGATTCTGTCTCAGAAAAAATAGTCAATGAGCATTGGCTTTAACGTCATGTCATGAGCTGTATTATTCCCTAATAAGAGAGCTTGTCCTTTGAAGTTTGAAGCTAGGCATTGACTTCTCTCTAGCTAGGAAAGTCCTAGATGGCATCTCCTTCCCATGGAAGGCTGTCTTGTCTACATTGAAAATCTCTTGTTCAGTGCGGTCACCTCCGTCACTGATCGTAGCTAGATCTTCTGGATCACTTGCTGTTCTTCACCTTGCACTTTTATTTTACGTAGATGGCTTCTTAAACCTCATGAACCAACCTCTGCTGCTAGCTTCCTCACCTTTCTCAGCCTTCATAGAATTGAAGCCTGGATTATATTTTGGCTTATAGGAACGTTGTGACTGGTTTAATCTTCCATTCAGACCACTAAAACTTTCTCCATATCAGCAATAAGGCTGTTTCATTTTATTTGTGTATTCACTGGAGTAGCACTTTTCATTTCCTTTAAGAACTTTTTATTCACAACTTGGCTGACACAAGAGGCCTTGCTTTCTGCCTATTTCAGTTTTCCATGTGCCTTTCTCACTAAGCTTGATCATTTCTAGCCTTTGATTTAAAGTGAGAGGTATGACTGTTCCTTTCACTTGAACACTTAGAGGCCATTGTAGAGTTATTAATTGGCATAACTTCAAAATTGTTGTGTGTCAGGGAATAAGGAGGCCTAAGGAGAGGGAGAGAGATGAGGGAATGGCTGATTGGCAGAGTAGTCAGAACATACATCATGTATTAAGTTTGCCTTATATGGGTACATTTTGTGATATCCCCAATTACAGAAGTAACATCAAAGATCACAGATCACCATAACATATGTAATGAAAAAGTAACATGACAGACAAGGAAGTGAGCATGTGCTGTTGGAAAAATGGTGCCAATAGATTTGCTCAATGAGGGGTTTCCACAAGCCTTTTCAATCTATTAAAAAAAATGCAGCATCTGCCAAGCACCATAAAATAAGATACGCCTGTAATTACGTAATATAGGAAAGCTTGCCGCATTCTTTAATTTTCACATCATGGGAATCAAAGACTTCCCCCCATAAAAAAAATTAGAGTAGAAATAAGGAATGTACCTGATTATATGCAAGACTTATTCTACTTTAAGCATTTTATGAATAAGCAATTTTTATTAATAGAGGCCATAATTTAAGGTAGAGCTTGATGACTATTCTGGGTGTTTTGAAAGGTTTAATGATATCATTCCAAGTTCTTGGCCTTAGCTGTAGAATTTGTTTAGTTATAAACCTCATGGAAGAATATCAGATATGTTTTTCCTAAGATTTAGCATTTATTCATATAAAAAAGTTAATAGACTTGATGGCAAGGAAGAAAAGCCATCTTGAACTCATACCTTTCTAATTTTCTTTTTTTAATAGAAGTTCTTTCTCAAGGAAGATCAATACACAGTTACCCATCCCATTCCTACATGTGCCTTATTTTTTAAAATACATAATCAGTTTATTACTGAGTAGCATACAGAAGTAAAACCAAGTTTTCTGACAATAAAATGCACTTTTCTCCTCTGGTAGCCATAGCTTTGCAGGTCTTCATTTAATTTGCTGGAAAAAGAAGTGATTTAATAGATCAGTAATACACTCTTTTTAAGTCTTGTTCATCAATACTCAGCTGACACTAGAAGCTAGCAATAGAGGTTCTGTAATAAAATTTATAGGAAGATCCTAGCATTTATTTTACATTTGGATATACAATGCTAATTTTATTATTCAGTTATTCTAGTGTAATACAGACATCATTTAGAAAATAAATATTCTTTCAAAAGTTTTTTGGATTTTTAGTTTACCAGGCTTATCAAAATGAGTTTCTTAGAGTAGTTCTAGCGTAGACTTGATTCTACTTTTAAACTATTGATCAGGTTGGTTTACCCAAATTATTGGGATGCTGTATATGTGTTGAAAGGAAGTTAAAAATTTTTAGATGTTCTTACAGACGTTCCTTCCATCATGAGGTGGTTTTTATAGGATAAGCACAGCACTGAGGTGGGGGGTAAATGTAAAGATTTGCCCAAAGGCATAGCCGTTCAGTGGCAATGTCAGCAAGGGCCATGTGGCCATACAATTGGAAATATTAAAAAGGCTGTAAACAGATGTGCAAAATCATTTCACCACAGTGCTAAAACCACGTCCTCGTCAACAGAAGGGGGTGGAGATGAGTTAGAAATCTATGAGGCACAGTAGATGATGAACCAGGTTTCTTTTTATATGTATTGTTATTAATATTTATAATACTAATATAAAAATAAAACTTTAAGGGAATGGAAATTTAGTGTCACTTAAATTTGCAGTCTGGTTTAAATTTCAGCCCCACTACATACTGTACTGTACTTTACACAAGTTATAGCTTCCTTTTGCCTTAGTTTCCTCATTTGTGTAAAGGCCGTGATAATCCTTTTATTTAGGATTACAAAGAAGCCTATGAATCATCTAATTAGATGGCTTTAAGCATTCAATGAGTGGGTCAACTTTCCAAGTAAAGCCCTAAATTCACACTTACATGACAGGCCATCTGATTAAAAACGCACAGTGCCTTAAAGATAATGGGGAGAGGATATCAAGACTGACATAAGCCTTTTCCCTCCCCTCTTTCCTCAATAGTGCCTTCCTTGTATCTACTCACAGACAACAAAACACATTGATACCAAAAATACTAACTTGTCCACACCATTTACTATGAGTAGAACATGGGAGAGAGGGCAAGTCACACTTAGCCACAGAACCATCGTGACTCTCTACAGCCTCATTTAGAGACAGCAGCTCAGAGTCAACCAGTGAACGTAAGCCAGCCACTCTTCCCCTTGCCCTTTATGCACACACACCCCCTTGTATACTAACAAAGGGCTTTGTGCTTAAGGTAGGAAAACATCAGACCCACCACCTGTACTTGGAGATGGCCGTTCTTCACTGACTCCAGCCATAAGGGCAAAGGGGTAGGAGAGGACCCCACTTTTACATCTTTGCCCCTGGAAACATACCTTATACTTTTGGGGTACCCTTTACATACTTTGCAGAATATAGTGAGCAGTTTGCACTGCTGTAGTATTGGATGTCAACTGGTGCCATATTGGCACAGCTATTCCCACAGGTACCAGGGGAAAGGAAGCTGGACCAACACGGAAAGACCACGTGATCCCAAGGGCATCACAAATAGCTGCTTCAGCTCTGCAAGCCACATTTAGCTCTGCAGCAATGCTCACATCCAGACGGGAAAGGGGAAAGGTAGAATGCTGAGGCCTCAACAACTGTCATTCATCTTAGTTCCCGTTATTCAAACTACAGTTTTGCAGTATGCAAATTATTAGTTGCCTTAACTTCAATGCTGCTCAAAGCTACGTGCAGGAAAAACTGGAGACCCAAGTTTTCCATTGGAACCTACTAAACATATTGTGTTAACACAAACTTACATATGATGTCTGCTTAAAAGAAGGATCCCTCTATGCCAAGTTCATTTCCTTTAGGCAAATATTAGTAGTTGAGAAAACTTCATAGTTTCCTGCATCACTTACCTGTAGGGCCCGTCCTTTAGTCTCAATGGGGAGAGTAAATGCAGAAATGGCACATATGATGCAGACAGACGAGAAGAGACACAGGGCCCCCAGGAATGATGCACTCATAAGAACCTGAAATTTACAAGAGAATGACTCAATTTATGTGTCCCAGTCACTTCTAAGCTGATCTTTTACGTCAAAGGGAAAACGAGGATTCTCTTCAACAAAATGATCTTTTGCAGCAGTTCTGCAAGTTGTGCATTCCTGACAGATTGATTTATTTGGGCCAAGCTAGTGTGGGCATTTTGTGGGGGTTTTTTGTTTTTTTCCATGAGCAGGGCCTGGCCAGGTTAGACCTCTCCCTTTTGCACCCACCCATCAGGCTTCTCCAGAGCAAGTCTCGAGTCTGGGAAAGACAGGGATCTGCCTGTTTTCCCACCCCTCTCATTCACTCAGCTTGCTTAACTTCTGACCCTTCCACCTCATGCTGTGCTCTCTCCGCCACATGTCCATTTTCCCCCTTAAGCTCTGAGAGGATGAGGCAGGAGACAGTTGCTCTTTGAACATTACTAATGGGACTTTGTCTCTATTCATAATGCCTCATATGTGAAAACCAATCAAAACTTTCTTTTGGATATCCATTTTTCCACAGTAAGAATAGATTTCTGCCAGTCTATGTATTAAATTAATATATCCTTTGGCCTGGGTCTTTTCATGCAGATACTGGCTAGTTCAGACTCTCCATCTCATACTTCAGTGTCCCCAGGACTGTGTTCAAAGTTGGCAAATAGCCAAGCACATGCTAGTTGTCAACTAATCTCACAAGGATGATTAAGTATGCAGTGAGTAACGAACAGCAAGGCTTTCTAGAGTCACAGAATACTGTAATTTGGAAAGACCTATAAACTATCTGGTTTAGTCCAAACTCTTCACTTTATAGATGGGCCTACTTGATGGACCCATCAAATAGTACTTGTCCATTATAGATGGACAGTAACTACTTGTCCAAAGTCACACACAGATCCCTGACACACAGCATAGTGTTATTACCACCACTTAGGTTCCCTTAACGTACACAAGTTGGAGCCCAACTCCTGTGTATAAAAGCTGCTGTCTTCCTAAACAGTAAGTAATTCCACTTATGCAAACAAAACCCATGATATTAACCTCACCAATATTTTGTAGTTGACCTAACAGGTGATAGTTATAGTTCTGATTTTGTCTCCCAAAATAAATTACAATTTCCCCCAAATAGGAGTTTGTATAACACGCGTGTGTGTGTGTGTGTGTGTGTGTGTGTGTGTGTGTGTATTGCTGGAGGGCTGGGAAACCAGGCTCAGGAAAGGGGTAGAAATGGAAAGAAGCCGGGCAGTTGAACCAGTATCAAATCGTGCCATAGATAGGCTTATATCTAAATTCTGTCATTGCTGCCAGTTGTGTTATCAGACACCAAAATTCTCACCACCACCAGCATGAATTCTAAAATACCCTTACTTCACATACTTTGCACCAAACATAAAGTCCTGGTTCATGTGAGACCCTGATGGGTTGAGTTTAGATCACATAACTGTTCTACCAGCCAGGGGCAGGGAGAGCAAGTGCCTAGACTTTTTGGCTTCCCTAGAGGAATATAGGGATCTGCTTCATAGCAAGACTCTCTAGCAATCTATTAATAGATGTTACTGAATATTGTTTCACTAAATTCTACCTAAGTCAACCAAAGGCAATTATTTGGGCACAAGAACTCTAATACCCGATTATAAAAATTATTTAGGAATTTTGTTAAAAAGCAGATTTAAACGGACCACTCCAGATTCACTGTATCAGAAGGAAAGAGATCTCTTAAATCTCTACTTCTAAAAAGCAGCCCAACCCAGGGATAAAGAAAGATATTACATAATGACAAAAGGGTCTTGGTATCTTCCAATCCTGAAGGTTATATAACAAAAGAGCTTCAAAATACATTCAGGGCTGGGCACAGTGGCTCATATCTATAATCCAAGCACTTTGGGAGGCCCAGGTGGGAGGATTGCTTGAGGCAAGGAGTTTGAGACCAGCCTGAGACCGCATCACTACAAAAAAATTTAAAAAGTTGGCTGTATGTGGAAGTGTATAAGTCCTAGCTACTCCAGAGGCTGAAGCAGAAGGATTGCTTGAGCCCAGGAAGTAGAGGTTACAGTGAGCTATGATAAGGCCACCACACTCAAGCTTGTGCAATAGAGTGAGAACCTGTCACTAAAAAAAAGTAATTTTTTAAAAATTCAGTGAAAACTGAAAGGAGAAATAAGCGAATCCACAAATAGTTTAAGATTCAATACTCCTCTCTCAACAATTGATAGAACCACTAGACAGCAAATCAGCCTAGAACTTTATGACACCACCAACCAGGATCTAATTGACATTTGTAGGACACCCAACAACAGCAGAGTACATATTCCCCAAGATAAACCAGATCCTGGGCTGTAAATGAACCTCAACAGATTTAAAAGAATTGAAATCATAGAGGGTGTTCTCTGACGAAAATAATATCAGGCTAGAAATTAACAGCAAAATATCCAAACACTTCTAAATTATGCATGAGGGAAAGTCAAAGAAGTCATCTCAAGAAAAATAAAACATACATTGAATGGAATGAAAACACAATGTATTTTTAGAACACAGCTAATAGGAACAAAAATAAAATACTTGGAAATAAACTTAACAAGAAACATGAATAAAATTATAACGAAGTACATAAAAATTGGAGAAAACTATTTCTTAGAAAAACGTAGTCTTGTAAAAATGTAATCCTTACCAAAGTAATCTATAATCAAAATCCTAGTAGGATTTTTTAATCAACTTGGAAAAAAAGTTAATTTGGCCAGGCATGGTGACTCATACCTGTAATCCCAGCTACTCAGGAGGCTGTGGTGGGAGGATCGCTGGAGGCTAGAAGTTTGGAACCAGCCTGGGCAACATAGTGAGACTCAGTCTCTTAAAAGAAAAAAAAATTTAGTTTGTCCCAGCTACTCAGGAGGCTGAGGAAGTAGGATCCCTTGAGCCCAGGAGTTTGAGGCTAGCCTGGGCAACACAGCAAAACCCCACCTCAATGAATCAATAGGAAGGAAGAGATACAGGATAGAAATGTCAAAAGACAAAATTACACCAAATTGTTAAAAATAAAATAAGCTTCTTAGAATATATACATATATATAAATAATAAAGATAATTTGAAAGAATTAACATGTAAGAACAATTAGGAAACTTCTGAAAACATGCATGGGGGTGAGAAAGTCTGAGGAGGTTATCCTAGGAGGCATTAAACAAAATTACAAGCATTAGCAATACCGTGTTGGTGCTGGAGCAGAGAGATCAGTAAAGCAGTGAGTCGCAAAATAGATCTCGGTGGCTGTGGAAATTGGGTTTGTTATGACAGGGGCACGTTAAATCAGTTGAGGGGAGGCAGACAAGAAGAGCCTAGGAACAGCCAGCTAGGCATTGGTTTGATTTTTAAAGCTAGATCCTTACCTCAGTCCTTACACATAAATAATAAATAAAAGAATTTAATGTGTTAGATGAAGCATTGAAAGCCTTTGAACTTTCAATGTTTTATGAACATTTTTAGAAATATAAATGATGAAAGCTATTTAAGCATGACAGAAAACACACACTATAAGTGAAAATAATCAGTAAATTGCATACAAATTTAAAATTTTATATGTCAGCTCAATAGTGAAATCAAAAGGCAAGCAATTTAAAAATATCTGTAGTACAAAAATAAATGGCCAATATCCTGTTATAAAATTGCAAATCACATAAATTTTAAAAAATATGAATGGATAATAGATGAAAGATGTTCAACTTTATTAATGAACAAGGTACAAATTAAGACAAGATATAATTGATTGTTCACCAGACTGAAGGTTTAAAAACTTACTGTCCCATTTGGTGATAATGAAGAGAAATAGGGATGCTTGTTTAAGAATGTGTTCATAAACATGAAGAGACATTTCTCCAAAGACATACAATGGCCAAGAGGTATATGAGAAGGTGCTCAACATCACTAGTCATCAGAGAAAGGAAAATCAAAACCACAATGAGATAGCACCTCATATCTGTCAGGATGGCTATTATCAAAAGGACATTCATATATGCCAGTAACAGTCAAGCTGAAAATCAAATCAAAGACGCAACACCTTTCACAATAGCTTCAAAGAAAATTAAATATCTAGGAATATATTTAATGAAGGAGGTGAGAGACATATAGGGAAAACTACAAAACACTGAGAAAAATTGTAGAAGATGGAAACAGATGGAAAAATCTACCATGCTCATGGATTGGCAGATCAGCATTGTTAAAATGTCCATACTACCTAAAGTGATCTACAGAATTAATGCAATCCCTATCAAAGTACCATCATCATTCTTTACAGATCTAGAAAAAATAATTCTATGCTCTGCATGGAACCTTTCTTATATCCAAAGAAATCTTAAGCAAAAAGAACAAATTGAGAGGCATCAGTCTACCAGACTTCAAACTTTATTACAAGGCTATAGTAACTAAAATAGTATGGTACTGGCACAAGAATAGAGATAAAGACCTTTGGAACGGTGCTGAGAACCCAGATATGAAACCATCCCCATATTGTCATCTAATCTTTGACAAAGTAGACAAAAACATATACACTGGGGAAAATAATCTCTATTCAATAAATGGTGCTGGGAAAACTGGATAACCACATGTGGAAGGCTGAAACTGAATCCCCACCTCTCACCTTTCACAAAAATCAACTCAAAGTGGACAACAAACTTAAACCTAAGGCATGAAACCTTAAGAATTCTAGGAAGAAAATGTTGGGGAAACTCTTATAGACATTGGCCTAGACAAAGAATTTATGAAGAAGACCCCCGAAGCAATCACAGCAGCAACAAAAATAAAGGGGACCTGATCAAATTAAAGAGCTTCTGCACAACCAAGGAAACTATCATTAGAGTGAACAGAAAACCTACAGAAATTATCATGAGTGCAAATAGACAACCTATAGAATGGGAGAAAATATTTGCATACTACACATCCAATAAAGGGCTGATAACTAGAATCTATTTAGAACTCAAGAAAATCAGCAAGAAAAAATCAAACAACCCTATCAAAAAGTAGGCAAAGGACATGAACAGAAACTTTCCAAAAGAAGACAAAACAATGGCTAACAAACATGAAAAAATGCTCAACATCTCTAATTA
>CAUYRT010093704.1:0-20990 GCA_963574885.1 Lepilemur ruficaudatus
AGATCACTTGAGGCCAGGAGTTCAAGACCAGCCTGAGCAATAGAGTGAGATCCAGTCTCTAAAAACAAACAGAAAAATTAGCCAGGTGCAGTGGCACATGCCTGTAGTCCCAGCTACTTGGGAGGCTGAGGCAGGAGGATCTCTTGAGCCCAGGCGTTGGAGGTTGCAGTGAGCTATGATGACGCCATTGCACTCTAGCCTGCACGACAGAGTACGACCCTGTCTCTAAAAAAAAGAAAAAGAAAAAGAAAAATTCCTTCTTTCTTCTCTAACTGCCTGGACAGCTGTGTGTCAAGAACGCTTTGGTGGCCCATTTCCCGAGGGTGCCACCTGTTGGGACTGGTAGATGGTAGCTGGAAGGCTGAGCTGAACCCATCTCATCAGAGTTAAAAACACCAAGTATGTGCTCTAGGGAAAGTTTTATAGTCTTACCTAGTAGCACTGGTTCCTACCTAGGATGAAATAAGGAATTACTAAGCAAACCAGAACTATCTGATTTTCCCTTAGAGAAAAAAACTAAAGGACTCACCAATCTGTTCAAAGATCTTGTTGGAGCTCGAAAGCATTGCTGCATATCAAACAGTGCAGGCAGGGGCCTGCCGGGCTGACTCACGTCAGATATCATCTCCAGCAAGCGCTGGTTGGGTCCGTTCCCTGTTATTATAATGTATGTAATTACTTCGGGTTTGCAGGTAGTCTGAAGGGCCGGTTGCTCTGCCAAGGGGATGCGGCTATTGGATGGGATTTTGCCCACAGCCTCTCAATCCAATTTAAAGAAAGGAGCAGCCCCTTCACCTGCCAATTTTGTTCCAGTAGCTTTTCCCTGTGCTAGTCTGCCAGACCAGTATCATTTAAAACTGTGGGGTGGGAGGGAGAAAGTAAAATCTCCCTAGATTTAGGCAAGGCAAGAGGCCTTGGAGCAAGTGGTAACAACAGCTACCAACTCAGAAATGCTGGGCATCTGGGCAGTGGGGTGGGGTTGGCAGCAGACCAGGCTCTGCGTCCAGCTCTGCCACTCATCAGCTGCCCCAGGCTCCCTCTTCTGTAAAGCAAGGGGGCTGAACAACGTGACTTCTAAGGTTTCCTTCAGCTTTAAGATGAAAAATTGCCAAACCAGACATCTGGGCCCCAGGCTCACTTTTTAAATTCTCAAGGTTAGCACCACCAAGTCAACCCCCTGCTTTAGGGCTGGGTGGCACCCAGCTTAGGAGATAAGGCACAGTAGGCGGGGCTCTGGCCTCTGAGTGGCAGGGCATGCATGGAAGCTGGGAGGAAGGCGGGAATCCAGCCTTTCCAAAGGAAGGTGCACGTGGTATGTGAGAGGTCAAAGCCACCAGGGAGAGTCCCGCTTAAGATACAAACTCTAAGTCCTTGGAAATATAAGACTTGTGTTTCTTGGCTGAATAACCAAGGCACGAAATTAGTTACAATTTCTTGGGTGGCTACTTTAGCATCAGTCATGAACTAAGATAGTTCTCTGGCTTACAACGGACTGAAAACGTCAGTCTTAGCCACCATATTGTGCTAACAGACCAGCATTCTTGGGGTTCCGTGGGTTAAAAACCATGTGTGGGCTGGGCGCAGTGGCTCATACCTGTCATCCCTGCACTTTGGGAGGCCAAAGTGGGAGGATGGCTTGAGGCCAGGAGTTTGAGACCACCCTGGGCAACATAATACGACCTCATCTCTTTAAAAAATTTTAAAAAGAAGAGAATAATGTGGAAGGGAAAACCCTTCAGAGCCCCAGTCTTGGGGCACATGCGCCCGGGTGAGCCCCCGCAGTCAGTGCCCTGCGCTGTGTTTGTTCCTGAGCATGTGTCCAGCCAGCTCAGCTCCACTGTGGGCTTCTATGGGGAGGAACTTGGCCTTGTGCATCTTCTGCAAACCAGGGCTCACACCACTGCCTGTGCAGCGGAAGAGGCAAGGCTGCCTGAACTCGAGTTAGCACAAACCCCTTGATTTCTGGGGACTCTCCACATCTACCTCTTTTATTGTCTTGTTGAACACCCTCCAAAATACATCGTTTGCTCTGGCACCTTCAACACAGCACAGTTTGCTATTCCCTATTCAAAATGACACTCCCTAGTCTCCTCCCCTGCTTTATTTTTCTCTGCAACACCTATTGCCGGTAGAAATGCTCTATATTATACAAATCTGATCATGGCTAGTCTTATATTTTTTCTTTTTTTTCTTCTTTTCCCAAGGAAGGAAAAGACTAGTCTTCTTTATTCATTACACACCTATAAGACATTTACGATGTGCTCCATAATGTTTCAAGAGCTTAAAAAATATTAACACCCTTCAGCATCACAACAACCCTATGAGGTAGGCACTACTGTAATGTCCTGTCTTACTACCCCGTTATTTTACATATGGGGAAACGGAGGCACTAAGAGGTTTGAGTATTCTGCCCAGGGTCACAGAGGTTCCACCACAGGTGCTCTGGCACCAATGCTGGCGACCTGCCCCGTCCCACTATGCCCCTTCCTCACCCACTAGAATGTCAGCTCCTGACGGCAGGATCCTGTCTTTTGTTCACCACCATGTCCCCAACACTTTGAGCAGTACCTGGGACAACCTGACCAACTGTCTGAACAAATTATCACCCACACACTTTACAGTGAGCGCACGCCGCCAACACGACACGGCAGGGCAAAGACGGACAGGGCAGCCTCTCTGCCCCTGAAGAGCTCACAGTCTAGTGCATGGCTTTTCCAACTTTTTGGACCACAACCTACAGAAAAGAAATATGTCACACTATTTTCCATAAATGAATGTGCTTTAAAAACTGTACAATGGAAACCAAAAATTTACAACAGTAATTCTATTGCCTGCACAGCACTTTGACACATTTTCTATTTTATTCTATGGCATTCTACTCCTTTCATTGGTGGAAATGCTGGTCGAGACCTAAGACATTTTTATGACTTTCTAACCTATGTCATCATCTGAAGTTTGGAAAATCCTGAACTGTAGGCAGACTGTGAGTAAGAGAGGTCTATGTAAAAGAAGGGAACAGGGGAACCTGAGACCTCTGGGTCTTTGTTTAAATAATGGCAGCAGGAAGATGGCCCATTCTTCTATTAGGGTAAAAAGGAACTTTCATTTTTCATATGAAACATTTCTATTTATAATATCTCCAAATGTAAGTGTAGGCCAGGTGCAGCGGCTCACTATTGTAATCCCAGTGCTTTGGGAAGCCAAGCTGGGAGGATCACTTGAGCCCAGGAGTTCGAGGTTATGGAGAGCTATGATCACACCATTGCACTCCAGCTTGGGTGACAAAGTAAGACCCCTGTCTCAAAAAAATAAAAAGAAAATAAAGAATGGAAAAGGATATTCCATCAAAATAATAAGCAAAAGAGAGCTAAGGTAGTTATCCTAACATTACACAAAATAAACTTTTTTTAAAAAAATAAAGTAAGTGCCATATCCTGCAAATACCAATAATGAATCATGATTCTCACTCTCCAGCAGTTTACACTTGGATGCTTGGACTTGCCAATCCTGCAAGCACACTGGGCATTGGAGCTCTCAACCATCCATCCCAACATGGGTGGAACTGCTGAGAGAAGGGAAAGGTGCAAGGTGGCTGAGCAGGGAGCCTGAAGACAGAGGACCTGGGGTCCCATCTTGGCTCCCCTGGAATATGCACAGATAGCTTAACTCTTCTGCATTTCTTTATCTATGAAGTGGAGGTAATACTTTACCTCCCAAGATTGTTGGAGGCATCAAAAATGAGCATCACATTTATGTGACTTATATAAAAAGCTTATTAATCACCAGTTGACCTTTTTATGCCTCCATCTCCACCTCCCCGTGACCTTTTATCAATGGCAAAGATCACTGCAATAGTCTGCTCCTCCTTGCTGCCTACCTCATCCTCAAAGGTAGAAGACAGTAAAGAATTGATTGTGGGTCAACTAATGCAATAACACAAGAAAAAGTATTAAAAGGTATACTGAAGAAAGACATAAAACTGTCTTTGCTCACCGATGACATGATCGTCTACGCAGAAAATCTGAAAGATTCGACAAAAAACTCTTAGAACTAATAAGTGATTATGGCAGGGCTGCAGGATATAAGATTAATACAAAAAAATCAATTGCTTTCCTATAGCCCAGCAATGAACAAGTAGGATTTGAAATTTAAAACATAATGCCATTTATATTAACTCCCCCCAAAATGAAATACTTATGTTTGAAATCTAAGAATATATGTGCACAATCTATATGAAAAAACTATAAAACTCTGATGAAAGAAATCAAAGAACTAAATACAAGCATACCTCAGAAATATTGCCAGTTTGGTTCCAGACCACCGCAATAAAGCAAATATCACAACAAAGTGCATCACATCAATTTTTTGGTTTCCCAGTGCATATCAAAGTTATGTTTATACTATGCTGTAGTCTATTAAGTGTGCAATAGCACTGTATTAAAAAATACTTTATTGCTAAAAAATGCTAACAATCATCTGAGCCTTCAGGGAATTGTAATCTTTTTGCTATTGAATTCCTTGATGTTGACGGCTGCTGACTGAGCAGGGTGGTGGTTATTGAAGGCTGGGGTGGTTGTGGAAATTTCTTAAAATAAGGTAACAGTGAAGTTTGCTGCATTGGTTGGCTCTTCCTTTCATAAAGGATTTCTCTGTAGCATGCGATGCTGTTTGATAGCGTTTGACCCATAGTAGAACTTCTTTCAAAACCAGAGTTACTCCTCTCAAATCCTTCCACTGGTTTATCGACTAAGTGTATGTAACATTCTAAATCCTTTGCTGTCATTTCAACAATGTTCACAGCATCTTCACCAGGAGTAGATTCCACTTTCTTTGCTCATCCATAATGATGAGCACCTCCTCATCTGTTCTAGTTTCATCATGAGATTGCAGCAATTCAGACCCATCTTCAGCCTCCACTTCTCATGCTGGTTCTCTTGCTATTTTCAGCACATCTGCAGCTACTTCCTCCACTGAAGTCTTGAACTCCTTAAGGTCATCTAGGAGGGTTGGAATCTACTTCTTCCAACTCCTGTTGATGTTGACATTTTGACCTTCCATGAATTATGAATGCTCTTAATGGCATCCAGAATGGTGAATCCTTTCCAGGTTTTCAATTCGCTTTGCCCAGATACATCAGAGGAATCACAACCTATGGCAGCTACAGCCTTATGAAATGTATCTCTTAAACAGTAAGACTTGAAAGTCAAAATTGCTCGTTGGTCCATGAGCTGCTGTATTAGTCTATTTTCTGTTTCTTATAAGAGAATACCTGAAACTAGGTAATTTACAAAGAAAAGGAATTCATTCTTACAGTTCTGGAAGCAAAGAAGTCCAAGGTCAAGGGCTACATGTGGTGAGAGCCTTCTTGCTAGTGGGGACTCTACAGAGACCTGAGGTGGCACAGGGCATCACATGGCAAGGGGGCCGAGCACATTAACACACTAGCTCAGGTCTCTCTTCTCCTCTTTTTTATTTTTAAATTTTATTTTATTTTTTATTCTTTTCTTCTTGGTACTCACTGGTTATAACAACTTCCTCTTCTTATAAAGCCACCAGTTCCCATTCCATGCTAACACATTAATACATTCATCCATTTAAGAGATAGGGTCTCATTCTGTCACCCAGGCTGGACTGCAGTGGCATGATCACAGGTCACCGAAACCTTGAACTCCTGGGCTCATGTAATCTTCCTCCCTCAGCCTCCCAAGTAGGTAGGACTACTGGCGTGCACCACTATGCCAGGCTAATTTTTAAAATACTTTTTTAGAGATGGGGTCTTACTATGTTACTCGGGCTAGTCTCAAATTCCTGACCCCAAGTGGTCCTCCTGCCTCAGCCTTCCAAAGCGCTGGGATTACAGGCATGAACCACCATCCCTGGCCCCTGATCACCTCGTAAAGGCCCCACTTCTCAATTCTGCCCCATTAGGGATTAAATTTCAACTTGAGTTTTAGAGGGGAAAATTATTCGAACCACAGCAGCTGCAGAGTGGATGTTGCGTTAGCAGGCATGAAAACAACATTAATCTCCTTGTATGTCTCCATCAGAGCTCTTGGGTGACCAGGTGCATTGTCAATGAGCAGTAATATTTTGAAAAATATTGAAAACTTAAAATATTCAGTAAACCATGCTATAAACGGAGGTGCTGTCGTCCAGGCTTTGTTGTTCCATTTACAGAGCACTGGTAGATATAGCACAATTCTTAAGAGCCCTAGGATTTTCAGAATGGTAAATGAACACTGGCTTCAGCTTAAAGTCGCCAGCTACATTAGCCCCCAACACGAGAGTCTGTTCTTTGAAGCTAGGCATTGACTTTTCCTCTCCAGCTAGGAAAGTGCTAGATGGCACCTTCTTCCCATAGAAGGCTGTTTCATCTACATTAAAAATCTGTTGTTTAGTGGAGCCACCTTCATCAATGATTTAAGCTAGATCTGGATAACTTGCTATAGTTTCTATATCAGCACTTGCTGCTTCCCTTGCACTTTATGTTATGGAGACGGCTTCTTGCCTTAAACCTGATGAATCAACCTCTACTAGCTTCAAACTTTTCTTCTGCAGCTTCCTCACCTCTCCCGGCCTCCATAAAATTAAGGAGGGTTAGGGCCTTGCTCTGGATTAGGCTTTGGCTTAAGGGAATGTTGTGGCTGGTTTGATCTTCTATCCAGACCAATAAAACTTTCACCAAGTCAGCAGTAAGATATGATAAGAATCAGATAAGAATAATTGCTTTCTTATCATCCATGTGTTCCCTGGACTAGTACGTTTAATTTCTTTCATAGAACTTTTCCTTTGCATTCACAACTTGGCTAACTGGTGCAGGAGATCTAGTTTTCAGGCTGTCTTGGCTTTGAACATGCCTTCCTCATTAAGCTTAATTATTTCTAGCTTTTGATTTAAAGTGAGAAACGTGTGCCTCTTCCTTTCACTTGAACACTTAGAGGCCATTGTAGGGTTTTAATGGCCTAATTTCAATATTGTTGCATTTCAGGGCTGGGGAGGACAGGGAGAGAGATGCCTGAGGACAGGGAGAGAGATGGGGAGGGGGCACTGCCTGTCTATGGAGCAGTCAGAGCACAAACAACATTTATCAAGTTCCCATCTTATGTGGGTGCAGTTTGCAGCGCCTCAAAACAATTATGATAGTAACATCAAAGATCACTGATCACAGATCACCACAGCAGATATAATAATAATGAGAGAAGTTTGAAATATTGGGAGAATTACCAAAATGTGACACAGAGACAAAGTAAGCACGTGCTGTTGGAAAATGGCACCAACAGATTTGCTGGATACAAGATTGCCAAAACCTTCAATTCATAAAAAAATGTGTATCTGCAGAACACAATAAAGTGACACACAGTAAAATAAAGTGTGCCTGCAAATGGACAGACATTCCTTGGTCATGGGTAGGAAGGCTCAAGGTTGCCAAGATGTCAGTTTTTCCCAATTGATCTATAGATTTAGTGCAATCCCAATCAAAATCCCAGCCAGTTATTTTGTGGGTATCAACAAACTGATTCTGAAGTTTATATGGAGAGGCAAAAGGCCCAGGATGGCAAGAGACACAGTATTGAAGGAAAAGAACAAAGTTGGAGGACTGACACTACCCAACCTCAAGGCTTACTATAAAGCCACAGTAATTGCAACAGTGTGGTGTTGGCAAGGAACAAATAGATGAATGAAACAGAGTAGAGAACCCAGAAATAGAACTACATAAATGTGGTCAATTGATTTTTGACAAAGGAGCAAAGGCAATACAATGGAGAAAAGATAGTTTTTTTCAACAAATGGTGCTGGAACAATACCAAAAAATGAGTCTAGACACACCCCTTATACTCTTGTAGTATAACTCAAAATGGATCACAGACCTAAATGTAAACTGCAAAACTATAAAATTCCTAGACAATAACAAAGGAGAAAATCTAGATGACCTTGGGTTTGGTGATGACTTTTTTGATACAACCCCAAAGTAATTATTCATGAAAGAAAGAATTCATAAGCTGGACTTCATTAAAATTAAATGTTTCTGCTATGTGAAAGACACTGTCAAAAGAATGAAAAGACAAGCCACAGAGTGGGAGAAAATACTTGTAAGACATATAGCAGATAAAGGACTGTTATCTAAAATATACCAAAAAAAAAAACCTCTTAAAACTCAACAATAAGAACACAAACAACTTGATTAAAAAATGAGCCAAAGATCTTAAGAAACAACTCACCGAAGATGATATACGAATGGCAAATAAGCTATGAAAAGATGGTCCACATCATACATCATCAGGGAAATGCAAATTGGAACAACAGCCAGATACCACTCCCTATCTATTCGCATGGCTAAAATCCAGAACACTGACACCACCAAATGCTGGCGAGGACGCAGAGCAGCAGGAAATCTCGTTCATTGCCCATGGGAATGTAAAATGATACAGCCACTTTGCAAGAGAGTTTGACGGTTTCTTAGAAACCTAAACATCCTCTTACCATACAATCCAGCAATTGTGCTCTTTGGGATTTATCCAAAGGAGCTGAAAACTTACAGCCACACAAAAACCTGCACACGGATATATATAGCAGCTTTGTTCATAATTGCCAATACTTGAAAGCAACCAAGGTGTCTTTCAATAGATGAATGGATAAATAAACTATGGGCTGCAGCAGAGAGTGAAAGTGGCTGAGTGTGATTCTGAAAATATCCAGACAATGGAATATTACTATTTTTTTAAATTTTCATAAAATAATACTTCCTTTAATCATATGAAATGGACTCAATTTTTTATTCTGTTTTTTCCTATTTGATTTTTTTCTCCAGCTTTTTTAGCCAGAAGGATATGATTGACAAAAACTGCATATATTTAGGTTATATAACATGATGTTTGGGTATATGTATACATTGTGAAAAAGATTACCACAATCAAGTTAATTAACTTATCCCACCACTTACATAGTTACCATTTTTTTTTGGTGGTGAAAACTTTTGAGATCTATTCACTTAGCAAATTTCAAGTATGCAATACATTTTTTAAAAATTATGGGTATATAATAGTTATACATTTATAGGGTACATGTGATGTTTTGATACGGATATATAATGTATATTAATCAAAGCAGGGTAATTGGAGTATCCATCACTTCAGGCATTTAGCATTTCTTTGTGTTAGGAACATTCCAATTCCACTCTTTCAGTTATTTTAAAGTATACCCTAACTTATTGTTGATTATAGTCACTTTTTCTTGTGCTATCAAATATTGTTCATTCTATTTAACTGTATTTTTGTGCCCATTAACCATCCTCATTTTATCTCCCCACCCCCACCACCCTTCCCACTCTCCGGTAACCATCATTCTATTCTCTGTCTCCATGAGATCAATTGTTTTTAATATTTAGCTCCCACATATAAGTGAGAACATGTGAGATTTATCTTTCTGTGCTTGGCTTATTTCACTTAATGTTCTCTAGTTTCATCCATGTTGTTGCAAATGGCAGGATTTCGTTCTTTTTTATGGCTATATAATATTCTGACAATGGCCTATTTTTAAGCCCTAAAGAGAAATGAGTTATTAAACCACGAAAAGACACGCAGAAAACCTAAACGCATATTACTAACTGACAGAAGCCAATACGAAAGGCTTATGTATTATATAATGTATGATTCCAACTCTATGACGTTCTGGAAAAAGCAAATCTATGAGGAGAGTAAAAGGACTAGTGGTTGCCTGGGGTCGGGGGAGGGAGAGATGAGTACACGGAGCGTGGAGAATCTGAAAGGCTGTGAAACTGTCTGGGAGACACTGTAACGGTGGACACATGTCATCATATGTTCGTCCAAACCTATAGAATGCACAGCACCAAGAGTGAACTCTGACGTGAACTGTGGACTCTGGGTGACAGTGATGTGTCCGTGTAGGCTCATCAATTATAACAAATGCGCCACTCTGGGGGTGGGGTGTTGATAATGGGGATGTTGTGCCTGTGTAGGGGCAGGGGGTAAATGGGAAATCTGCATACCTAGCGCTGAATTTTGCTGTAAACCTAAAAATTCTCTAAAAAATAAAGTATATTCATAATAAATAATAAAAGATTCAGCTATGGATTGTTTGCAGGGAGTAGAAAAATGATGGCATTAAATAATCCACCAATTAGGTAATCAGTCCTCAGAGCACAGGAGGACATGGAGTCTTGAGTTTCTGTTGATCAGACCGTATACTGGCTTTTCCCACTGCCCAGACGAGCTATTTGAGCTATTTCCTATTTTTGGCAGTGACCCCACCATGGACCTGGTCACTGGTTGGGATTCTCAGACCTTCCCTCCTCTTCCATCCCATGGCCTGTCAGACAGCAAATCCTTTTCATTGCTCCTTCAAAACGTGTTGCTGCTACTATTTGGTTCTTGTTTTGTTTTGTTTTCAAGCATTGAGATGGATTGAATCGTACCTCAGAAGTGACTGTCTTTGAAAACAGGGTCTTCACAGAGGTAATCGATTTAAAATGATGTCATTAGGGTGGGCCTTAATCCAATAGGACCAGTTTCCTTATGAACAGGGGAGATTTGGACACAGATAGAGACAGAAGGCTCACTTGGTGAAGACCTGAGGGAGAAGACGGCCACCTGTCACCCAAGGAGAGAGGCCTGGGACAGATGCTCCCCTCACAGCCCTCAGAATTGGAAACTACCCTGCCGCCACCTTGAGTTCAGACTTGTAGCCTCCAGAACCGAGAGACAGTATGTTTCTATTGCTTTAGCCACCTCATTTGTGGTCCCTTGTTCTGGCAGCCCCAGTACAAGAATACAAACATTTCAGAATCACACTCAGCCACCTTCATTCTCTCTGCTGCAGCCTGAATCCAGGCCCCCGGGGTTACAGCCCTGGGTAATTACAGCAGCCACTGGGGATCTCCTGGCCTCAGTTTTTCTTCCTACCCATCCCCTAGACAAGCCACTGCTAGAATGACCTTTCTAGAACTCTGTTCTTACCCCATCATTCCACCATCAGACTCTTTCAGGAACTTTGCAGGGCCTGGGAGACCAAGTCCACACTTCCATCCTGGCTTTCGAGACTTGCGCTTAAGCAGCACTTTCCAAAGTAGTGTTTAGAGGAAACGCTGGATTGGGGGTGGGGGGCGTTTACAGGTAAGCCCAGGGGTGGCAGAAACAAGTTTTTCCCTGTTCAATTAAGCTTGTTTACCTGTCAACCAGGTGTCTTCTCTCTTGCTTTTCCCTTTATGGATATGTGCTGGGAGTCTCTAACAGGGGGATTTTCTTAGCTTACTTGCCTATGGAACCTCTGTTCTTAGAGCGTCCATAAACACAACGACTCAGCTTTTCTGGTTGGAGATTTTAAATGCTAACCTCGACTGTAAACTCTAAGTATTTACCATTGTATCTGCAGCCGCTACGAGAGTGTACCTTCTTGGCACTCAAATGCTTGACAGATGGAGGGGTGAATGGATATTTCATCATCTGTCATCCTGCAATCTATTTCAGGTCTATTGAACACGATCATACCATTGCTTACTTCATGCAGGCCTCTGGCCTCTCTGCTGTATGAACAGAACAAACTCTTTAGCCCCCCAATAACTTTGCTAGATTTCCTCCCCTCCTGCCCCATCCAAATGCCATCATTCAAGGCACAACTCAAATTTGACATCAGCTAACCCAACTTCCTGCCTTTACATCTGAAGAGAATATTTGTATCTTTCCCCATCCAACCTTCTTTTAGTCCAGCCTCTGAAAGGAGTTTTGGTTCTTACTTTTAAAATGCTAATTCATCTATCAGAGACATCTAATGTGTCTCTGATGACTGTATTTATCAAACTTATACATACATTTATCTTCCTTGCCAGATTACAAATTCCTTGAGGGAAATCCATGTGCTGTGTGTTCTCCACAAAATTCCTAAATATGTTATTAAGAAATATTTGCTGAGAAAATTAACCCCATCTTCTACAGAGAAAACATCCCATTAATTATCCCTCTTTTATTAATCTAGCCACTCCTGTAGATGCCTTATCTTTGTATTAGTAAATTCCTTATGTCTCCCATCCTAAAAAAAGGAAGCTTTTTCTGTACTTTTCAACACCCTCAAATAACAGCTTAATATTTCTCTGCTCCCTTAATGAATGTCTTGAGAGAACAGCTTAAACTTTCTCATATTCATTCCTTAACTCTCACAAGTGGATTTGTGTCCATATGACCGATTCCCTTCCTGAAGGGTCCCAGTAACATGCGAATGGACAGATCCAACAGTGTCTCTGTAGTCCTCGCCCTTGACCACACTGCACCTCCTGAGGGTGGTGACCATTCCTTCCCCAGCACCCGAGGTAATGTCCTCCCTGGCTTTTTTCTCTCTTTATTCAATACATATTTATTGAGACCTACTATGTACCAGACATTGAAGATACAATTATGAGCAAAAAGACTCAGGAGCCCCTGCTTTCGGGGGGACAGTCTAACCAGCGGAAGAGACACTGAGACAATCAGCAAACACGTAATTATGAACGAGCACGAGTGCCACAGAGTGCCTTGACCGCAGTTGGCTTTCTTCTCCGGCTATTCCTCTGGCTACTTCTGAGCTCTTATCTTCCTCTGGCCTGCAAAATTAGGTGTTCTCCAAGGGTCCATCTTGGCCCTTCACTTTGCTTTCCTACAAGGACTGTCTTCCTTGCCATTCTTACCTCCTCCTAGGACTTCAACTATAACCTCCCAATGCATGAATCTTAAGCCAGTATCTAATGCTGTGTTTTCTACCACCTACAGGGTGTTTTCACAAGCTGTCTCACTGGTACGACAAGTCTCACATACCCCAAACTCCACAAACCTTTATCTCCTCTTTCTTAACCAACCTACCAACCAACAAAACTCAATCCTAACAACACACAAATCTGATCTTCTTCCTGGATTCTCTATTGATGTTGTTAGTAGCAACCATCTCTCAGGCACAGGCTTAACACCTAGTCTCATCTTCCTTCTAGTCCCCTTGGAGTCCCAGATACGGTCATGGGACCATCACTTAAGTCCCCCCTTATCTTCCACCAACCCCTGACATTCAATGCTCTGGGGTTCTGACCCCAACTTACCTTCCCAACTCAACACCTAAGATCTCCCAGTAAAGTTCACTCTGTCACAGACTCTCTGTCTACACCATTCCATCTATTTGGAGAGCTTTCACCTTGGCCCTCAAACTCACATCCCAGAATCTGATACTGGCTGCACCTGGAATCCGAGGGTTGATGTGAACACCTTGGTTCTTGCCTTCTTGAGACCGAAGAATGAAAGTGAGCAGCAAAGAATGTGTTGCAAGCAGAGGGAGAGCATTTGTTGAAGCAAAAGTGCATTCTTGAGGGTTCAGAGGGGGCACGTGTCCTAGCGGAACATGGCCCCAGGGTTTCTGTGTCATCCATCCCTTTTTCTCCTGTCTGGCCTCTCCTCCTTTGTGACATTGTCTCTTTCCACCCCCTTTTTTTAAACAATGGGCAGGGGAGTTTTTCATCTTTGCCCCCCAAAGCCCACTTGGGCAGAGGGGGCAAGCGGTAATGTCATATAATGTGCCTTGTGTTGTTCCTGTTACGTTTATTGGGACACTTACAGTTACCTTATCTTGTTACTGTTACAGTATGTTTCTTACTCAGCATTGTTCACACTGCCCATTGCATACTTCCTCTGCTCACCTCTTACGTTCCTACCTATGCTAACAGAATCTGTTTCTGTGTCAGAGATGCTCATATCACGTTGCCCTTGACCGTGACAGCAGCATGACCATGGAGCAGACTGTGTAAAATGTTTCTGGGAAATCAAATAACAAAAGCAGGATATAAAATAATATAAAATTACTTGCGGTTTTTATAATAATGTGTATAAAAATGTATAAAAGAATTCATCAAAGTGACAAAACCAGTTGAATTAGGGTGGTGGAATTGTGGATGAGTGTTTTCACTGATCTAGAATCAAAATTTTATTCAGTGTGCTTTTCCAAGCAAACTTTTATTTAGAATAGTTTTAGATGTATAGAAAATTTGAGAAGATAGCATAAAGAATTCCTATATGCCATATACCCAGTTTCTCTTATTATTAACATACTACCTTAGTGTGATACTTTTGTCACAACTAAACGAGCCAATAACTTAATGTAGTTTCTAAAACTTAAAAAAAAAAAAAAAACCTTGCTTTGTAAAACCAAATAAACAACATAGAGGAAAAATGTCATTCTTTCCATAACCTCTAACTCCAACTTGGCATCCTAATATTCATTATTTTCCTTATTTTTATTTTATGACTTCAGACTCCTTTTGGAATGGATTTTTGGTTACAAACTGGAACACATTTTTGCTTTACCGTCATTTGCCATACACTTGCACATACAGTTAAAGTGGTTAAAACTTTATTGATTGATAAAGATTTTGGGAAATGATCTGAGCTTTCCTCACATCCTAGGATTTAACTGTGCGCGCTGCCTCTCCAACAAGTCCGTAAGCTCTGCCAAGAGTTTTATCTCTCTCCTCCTCCTTCTGCCTTTTTATAATGTCCAAGAATTCCCGGTCCAGACCTGTTCTCAGAGTATATGCTCAATAAATACCAGGTGTAATTCACTGTAGGAGTAGAAGAGTTCTAGTAGATGGAGTATGGATTTTAAATCACTAGAAGTAAAGGGTTCTTTATGAAATTCTGTCTGAGCCAGGAGCAGTGGCGAGCACCTGTGGTTCCAGCTATTCTGGAGGCTGAAGCTATGATTGCACCACAGTGTTCCAGCCTGGGCAACAAAGTGAGACCTCGTCTCTAAAAAAAATTAAAAAGAAATTCTGTCTGAGATGTCAGACTTTAATTTTTGACACTAGGACACTACAGTGTTTTTCCTCTGCATCATTCAAAGAAAGGAAGCTGAAATTAAGCCTTAGTAGAAGTGGATTTTAGTTCTTAAAGTATAAAAGTCACTACAAGGACAGTTAATAAATATTCTAAAGACCTTATTTCCACCTTGCTCTTACTGTTTGAACTATAGAAAATGGAGTGTGGGGATTTTTTTCTTTTAAACGATTCTTTCCTAGTGAGTTTTCTTTGTTCTAACTGCCAAGTTGGTTTCAAAGAATCTTTCCAAGTATTAGCAGTTAAAACAAATCCTATAGATTATACAAAGAAAAAACCAACTGAAGTAGCTAGCTCACAGTCCTACTTTTTATAGGACTGGAAGACATTCTGTTTTAAAACAGAACTAAAAAAAATCTTAACCAGATCTTTCCCACCCTTTTTTAGTTGATAAATATATTTTCATCTTTTAGGACAGTCTTTACTTAATATAGCCAGAATTATAACACTAAAATTAGGAAAAATGCCGAATAGAGTGCTAATGTGTATTCTGTACCTAATCTTAAGTGGTTTTGGAAAATCCCTAAGAGTAAACTAAATGAACAGCGTAGCATTCTTTTATCTTCAAGGGAGTCTACATGTTGCAAAAACTGTGAGGAGCAAAATTTTGTTAAGGAAATTAGAATTACAAGAAAGGAAAAATGCATGCTTTCAGTTTACTAAAACAGTTTAAATTCAGTCAGTAGAGAAGCCAATCATTAGGTTATAATTCCAAAGAAAAAGAGTAGGAGTTTGGTATTCATAGTCCATGACTGAAGATGCCCCAAAATAAATTTAAAAGTAGCACCACTGACAATTTCCAAGAGTGTGTGTCATAATTAAAATTGCTTATTTTCTCAACTATTGAGTAACATTGCTTTGTTACAGAGGTGATTTAACAACCCAGAGATATTACTATTAAAGTTTTATTACAGATTAATGTTTTTAAAGCAAGATTAAACAAAATTTTGTAAACAATTAACTTGGTGTTATGGAAGGAGGAGAACCGAACCAGCTATCTTGAGGCAAGACATGCTTTTTGAGACATTTAACATAGATAGAGTTTAGCACATGTGAGGTATTATGTAATGTTGCTAACGAGCTTTCGGTGAGTGAATAGAGGTGGACTGGTCAGTACAAGAAGTAACTGAAACACATGGTGATCCAGGGAAGCCTCTGGAAGGATGTTCATCAAAAGGTGAACAGTGGAATGACAGGCAATTCTTAATATTTGTGCTTAATTTTGTGCTTTTTTTTGCATAATCTGAACTTTAAAATAATAAACATTCTTTTATAACCATAACACAATAAATATATCTGCTTTTTAAAAAAAGATAATAGAAATAATATGCCAAAGTTTGATGTATGTTATCCAAAAAATAAATAAATAAGGGTTTCATAAACCATTACAAAAATTGTTATTAATCTAGTTTTGTTGTGTTTTTTAAAAAAATTTTAACCCACCGGGCACGGTGGCTCACGCCTGTAATCCTAGCACTCTGGGAGGCCGAGGCGGGCGGATCGCTCGAGGTCAGGAGTTCGAAACCAGCCTGACCAAGAACGAGACCTGTCTCTACTAAAAATAGAAAGAAATTAATTGGACAACTAAAAACATATAGAAAAAATTAGCCGGGCATGGTGGCACATGCCTGTAGTCCCAGCTACTTGGGAGGCTGAGGCAGAAGGATCACTTGAGCCCGAGAGTTTGAGGTTGCTGTGAGCTAGGCTGACACCACAGCACTCTAGCCTAGGCAATGGAGCGAGACTGTCTCAAAAAAAAAAAAAAAAAAAAAAAAACCACATGCTGAAGTTCCAAAGCGGGCTTTCTTGTCTTGTTGCTAAGCAGCCTGGGTCTAGAGCTGGTTAGTTTCTGAGCATGTGTTCTTTGTACAGCTAAGTGGCAGCTTGGATCCATTGTTCTTGCAGTTTACATTCATTCAGGTCCTAGTCCGTTGCTGACTCTCTTGGGAACTCAGGTAACCTCTTCACCTCCTGGTCTGTTACTTTTTTTTGGCCTTGGACACTGGCGCTGCGCTGATTACTAGAGATGGTGCTTATTGAGATGCACTGATGTTGTATTGTTTAAGAACTCAGTATTGAAATATGAGCAGGGGCATTTAATTATTGCAGGCTGCCCTTGCACAGTTCAAACCTGTCTAGACAGTATTTCAGTCTGGATCACTTTAAAGGTCCTTGCTGACCTCTGAGAAGCTGAAGCCAAACGTTTTCTTTGAGAGCCAGGAATTTGGATTTGGATTTGGAGTCCCTGTTTAGTTAGCATGGTTAGACTTACGAAAGGGGTTTTAATTATAATTTAGATTTAAATATAAACCTTGAAAGGACTAAACAAAACTTTTTATCCATAGAAACATCAGAAAGTGATTATATCCAAAATTATTAGCAGGTTTATAAGAAACAGTAATCCAAGAGAGTATATGGGAAAGAGCAGATCTTACAATAGCTTGGGATGAATAATAAAACAAATGCAGCTCCGTGGACTCCAAAGCCAGGCTGCTCAGCTTCTTCACCTGCCTTGTTATCTGCTGGTGTCTCAGACTTCCAGGCGTCTGAGTCGGTGGCATTCCCCTCTGTCATGACATGCTTTGCACATAGTGAGCATGCACCAGGTGTTTGTCTGTTCTTACAAATGTCCCATCATTTTCCCTTCCACATCACTTCTTCTTTCTAGTTCAGTTAGTGGTCCCACCCTCCTCCTGGTGGCCAGAGGCCACCACCCCTCTCCCTCTCCTGGCCTCTGGAGTTCTGCTCCCCCACCCTCTCTAACCCACTCCTCCTGCCAGGCTCTCGTCGCTTTTCCATCACTGGTTCTTGGCTTTTTTCCCATTCTCTACTCTTCTTCCCTGAATGTCCATTTTTTATTCTGCCAAAAACAGAACTGGAGTCTTGCCACCTGTTTGCATGGTTAGTGACAGGCCGGTGTAAAGGCCTCTTTTTCTTTGAAGCCTTTTTGGTTCTCTTGTTTCCCTGTTACTTCTGATTCTCTCACAACGCCTGTCCCGCGGCACAGTGCCTGTCGGTGCTGTCATGAGTCTGTCTCCCTTGTTAGCATGCTCAGTTGCTGATGGCAGGACCGTATGCATTTCTTTATGTCTGTCAGCTGCACAGTGTAGTGTCTGGAATGTTATGAACCCGGAATGTGTTGAGTGAATGATGTAGGATGCTTTACTTTGCTGCCTCCCACCAGAGCCAGCTACAGCAACCCGCTTGCAGGGGCCCCGCATCACGGCACTCACTTTATACCGCTGCCTTTTTTAGATAGTTCCTAAGTGGGTTGAGATATCCTGTTCCTGTACGCTCTCCGCACTCCACCCAGCTTCAGTTGTCTTTTAAGTTCCAGTGACCTCTCTATAGCTTCTGATTGAAATTGATCATTGTTCACCTGTCCGGAAGTATTCTTTTTATAAAGCTAGTCATAGCTTTATCTCACTTTTCCTCTGTGTTGTTTTCCTTAGTCATTTGTGTTTGTCTCCCTAGTAAATGTAAAACTTCCTTAACAGGGATCTCACCTTACTAATCTCTGTATCCCTCTGGAATATCCCCTCTCAAACCCCCCGCACCCCAGGCCACTGTGCTGCATGTACTGCAACGGGTAGACTTCGAGAAATGATGCGTTAGGTGTCATTTTGTTTGAGCTGATTCTTCTTCCACCAGCAAGCCCACTGCCTGCATGGCTGAGTGTTGAGTTTCTGTCTTCCCAATGTATTGATTGGGCCGTGTGAGCCAAGTTCACAGGCCTTCCCTGCTCCAGCCTGGCAGACTGTGCCGTGTCTGAGCTCTCTCCTGTGTGGGGCAGAGCAGCGTGTGCGTAGTGCACATTCCTCGGTAAGAGGAGGAACTGTTCTGGCTAGAAATCTGCCTTCCAGGGATGTGATCAAGCACGGTTTGGGTAAATGTTGTGATAATAGCGGTAGCATATTGAAATGGTTCCGTTCAGGTCACATCGCATTCTAGAATGTTTTATGTTCTGATAAGATTGAGAATTGCGATGTAAAAGGCACCGTGTCTGTTGGGAAATAATCAGTCTTGCGTAAGCTACGTGACACAGCACATACTGATTTTTAGTGTGATTTCACAACGTACGCCACAGTCTTGACACGGGTAGCCTCTGTGTGGAGTGCCCTTCTCTAGCCACACCCATTTCAGTCCACATGCACTGGCAGCCTTAGAACACCTCGGAAAGGTGATGCCTGGAGGCAAAATGGACAGTCAGCCCCTAGGTATAATGACAAATTTATTTCTCTTTGGTGATTCTTTTTAAAGTAAAGAAACAGACAAAAAAAGGAATCAGATTGTCTGGCTTTGTATGTGAACTTGCTGTTATGTATAAGCATTAGCAGAGTTCTTTTCCGGAACTTTCTGTTATTTTGGGCAGCCCACTCCAGGGGCTGTGATATCAAAAGAAATTAAGAGTCTGGATGCCCTTGTCTTCCTCCTTCCTACCAACTGATGCATAACTGGCCCCTGTCTGGGCCTGTATTCTACAAAAAGACTTCTATGGGTCTTTCCAAAATATAAAATATATTCTGGAGAACAGCATTCTCCTGGAGAACAGCAGGAGAACAGCATTCTTTGGGTATTATGATTCCTTTCTTGAAATACATGCCTTGAAAAAAAATTGGCCCCTTAAGCTAGACTTGAAGAAATTGTCAATTTTGCATTAAAAATGAAATTTTTTCATCAAATATAAGATGACATTGATGCTCTATGTCTGTTGAAAGACACAGTTGATTCTAATACTCAACCTAATTTCAGAGATAAGAACTATGAAAAATGTACATACACAGATTGTGGTTAACTGGGAGGAAGTATTTATTGAAACTTTTCAAAGAGGTACTTAAAAGTTTTTAGTTCTAACTTTATCTTTCAGTATTTTTGGAAGTATCCCTTCATTATCTGTGGAGTTAGTTTAATATGAATTCATTTAGTGGACATTTACCTGTGTTAATATAAGGGCCAGTTTTCAGACTTCAGTTAAAATTACCAATGGAGGGAGACCAAAAGTTGGATAATTTGTAAGAGTACTTTTATATACAGGATTCTTTGTTTAGTTCCTGTTTTTGGAATTACAAATCACACTAACTAGAGAAGCTGATAAAACAATGCTTTAAGGTCCCTACCTAAGTTAGTTACCATCGTTTTTAAAAATTAAGTTGTTCGGAATAGGTATTCCTTTATCTTAGGCATAAAGGAAGCTTGGGATTCCATTGAGATTTGGTGTATTTTTGTTTCATTTTATTTATATATTTATTATTTTGAAACAGAGTCACACTCTGTCGCCCAGGCTAGAGTGCCATGGTGATAGCCTGGCTCACAGCAACCTCAAACTCCTGAGCTCAAGCGATCCTCCTGCCTCAGCCTCCGGAGTAGCTAGGACTACAGGCCTGTGTTACCATGCCCAGCTAATTTTTTCTATTTTTAGTTGCCCAGCTGATTTCTTTCTATTATTTAGTAGCGACAAGGTGGGGTCTCACTCTTGATGAGGCTGGTCTCAAACGAACTTCTGACCTCAAGCGATCCTCCCACCTCAGCCTCCCAGAGGGCTAAGATCACAAGCGTGAGCCACCGTACCCAGCCTTGATGGGTATTTTCAGACTGGCAAAATTTTTATTTATTTTTTTTTTACCCACCACTCCATCCTAATTGGCAAGATATTATTTGCTTTTCATTACAAGTTCATTTTAGTTTGTAACTTCTGAAAAATCTTCCTTAGTTAGAATGATAAGTACAGGCTTCTACTTTTCATATCCTTAAACTAAATATAATTTTGTAGTTATTTATTTTCAGCAAATTCTTCAGTGCAGAAATAAAATGTCATAGCTTTGTTAATTAGGAAAAGAATTTAAAGTTTTAGTTTTCAAAAAGGAAATGAGTAATTATTGGTACTTTTATAGTTTATAGAATTGTGTTCTTAACTAATTGTTTTCTTTCTAAACAGGACAAGAATACCAGAGGATTGAATTTGGTGTTAATGAAGTAATTGAACCCAATGATACAATACAGAGAAACCCCAGCTACAGTATTTCAAGCACATTGAACCCTCAGGCCCCTGAATTTATTCTCGGTTGTACAACTTCCAAAACGAGCCCTGATGGCCTAGATAAGGAAGCCAGCTACAGCTCCATGGACTGCCAG